>RJWT010049822.1:0-10932 GCA_004365215.1 Cuniculus paca | reverse complement strand
GGAAAGAATTAAGTGCATGCAGTAAATGTCAAACACATGAAGAATTCACACTGGGGAGAAACCCTATATATGTGAACAATGTGGGAAATCTTTTATTCAAAATGATAAGTTGGAAGTACATCAAAGAATTCACACTGGGGAGAAACCCTACATATATAACCAATGTGGGAAAGCTTTTAATCAGAATTGTACCTTGCAAATGCATCAAAGAATTCACAGTGGGGAGAAACCCTATGTATGTAAACAATATGGGAAAGCATTCAGGACTTGCAGTAACTTTCAAAGTCATGAAAGAACTCACAGTGGGGAGAAACCCTATGTATGTAAACAATGTGGCAAAGCATTCAGTACTTGCAGTAACTGTAAAAGTCATGAAAGAACTCACACTAGGGAGAAACCCTACGTATGCAACAAATGTGGAAAAGAATTTGCTTCTACACGTACATTGTCTAAACATAGAAGAACCCATACTGGGGAGAAACCCTATGTATGTAACCAATGTGAGAAATCTTTCAGTCATAATCATGACTTGCAAGTACATCAAAGAATTCACAATGGGGAGAAACCCTATGTATGTGAGCAATGTGGGAAAGCATTCAGTATACGCAGTAGCTATCAAAATCATGAAAGAATTCACACTGGGGAGAAACCTTATGTATGTGAGAAATGTGGAAAAGTATCTGCTTATAATTCTACACTGTATAGCCATAGAAAAACCCACACTGGGGAGAAGCCATATGTTTGTAAGCAATGTGGGAAAGCATTCAGCAGACCTAGTTACTGTCAAAATCATGAAAGAACTCACATTGGGGAGAAAACCTATGTATGTTAACAATGTGGGAAATCTTTTAGCCAAAATGGTAACCTTAACATGAGAGAATTCACACTGGGGAGAACCCTATGCATGTAAGCAATGTTGAAAATCTTTCAGCCAAAATAGTGTCTTGCAAATACATCAAAGAATTCACACGGGGCTGAAACCCTATTCATGTAAGCAATGTAAGAAAGCATTCAGTACGCATAGTAGCTGTCAAAGTTATGAAAGAATTCACATTGCAAAGAAACCCTATGTATGCAAGAAATGTGGAAAATGATTTGCTGATGAGTCAACATTTTCTAAACATAGAAGTTCCCACATCACAGAGAAACCTTATGTATGTAAGCATTGTGGAAACTCTTTCAGCCAAAATGTAGTCCTTGCACATGAAAGTATTCACACTTTGTAGAAATCCTATGTACCTAGGCAATGTAGAAAATCTATCAACCCAAATTTTAGCTTGCAAGGACATCAAAGAATTCACAATGCAGAAACCTTATGTATGTAAGCAACATGGTAAATCTTTCCACTACCAGAGTGATTGTCAAAACATGAAATAATTTGCACATTTGAACAATGGGGGAAAGCTTTCAGTGCACAATTATACCATCAAATAAAGGAAATTATGCATAAGGGAAAAACACTGTATGTAAACAATGTGGAAAAGATCCCCTGCAAGATTTTCATTTTATAAATATAAAATTCCCTTCACACTGGGGAGTAACTGCATATAAGAAGTGTCAGGAAAAAATTCAGTTGAGAGATGCTAACCTTCAGAATGATGTCACATTTTGACCGAGCCTATGTATGTAGTGTGAGAAGCATTCAGTGTACATAGGTATTGTCAAATAAGTAAAAGTAATCACTATGAAGAGAAATTGTACTTATGTAAGCAAATATTTTGAAAGTACTTTGAAAATTACTTATGGAGACAAGACCTGATTAAAAAATATAAATTTGCTGTCAGTATATGTTCATAGATTTTACAGAAATCACACTCAAAGATGGAGATACCTTGAAATGTATTCATTTTGTGTTTCAATAAATCACATTGTTTTAAGAAAAAAAAGAAAGAAAATTACAGTCCTCTGAAAAAGGAAATTGAAGAGAAATTCAGAAAATGGAAAGATATCTGTTGCTCATGGATATGAAGAACCAACATTGTGAAAATTGGCATACTCCCAAAAGCATCATACAAATTTAATATAATCCTGATCAAAATAATATTAGTATACCTCTAAGATCTAGAGAAAGCATTGCTAATATTCATCTGGAACCAGAAGAGACCCAAAAAACCAAAGACATTCCTCACCACAAAAAGAAAGGAAGGAGGCATTAAAATCCCAAACTTGAAATAATACTACATTGACAAAGCTACTATAATAAAATCAACATGGTACTAGCAAATGAAAATAAGGCAAAAGAAAACAAAACCACAGATCTGAGGGTTCATGGAACATAAGAGAAGATACAGACACAACTAAATACACACTCTGCTGCCTTTTCTTTGAGAAAGGTGCCTAAAACGTTCACTTGTAGAAGGACAGTCTTTTTAGTAAATGTTCAAAAAACAAGCTTTCCACATATTGTAGATTTAAACTAGACCAATGCTTATCACCATGCAGTGAAGCAAACTGTAATGGATCACAGATCTAAATATTAAAACAGAAGCACTAAACCAACTGTAAGATAAATTAAGTAGAATCCTAGAGGCCATAGTGGTAGGCACAGGGTTCATGAACAAAAACCAAACTACATGAGAAGAACTTTAAAGAATCAACAACTGGGATCTGATCTTATTGAAAATATTTTTGATATCAAAAGAAATCTGTAACAGAGTGAAAAGAAAACTGATGGATTGGGAACAGATTTTTAACAAAAGTATTTTATACAGAACATAAAAGAATTGAAAAAATCAGACCTTCAAAACTTGAAGACCCAATCCAAAAATGTGCATCTGAGGTGAATATAAAATTCTCAACTGAAAAAATACAAATGGCAAATAAATATATGAAAAAATGTTCAACTTTTTTTATTTGAGAAATGCAAATAAAAACAACACTGAGATATCATCTCACTCCATAAGGAATAGCTAACATCAAGAAATTAACCACTAACAAATGCTGGCATGACTGTGGGGGAGAAGAACCTCTTATTCTGCCCATCTCCAAAATGGCTCCTGTACAATCGCTGTCTCCCACAGGAGGAATGAGTCCTCTACACTCACCGCTAGCCAGTGCAGTTCTTTGCATCTCTTGTTCTCTTCCACCACCATCTGCCACTCTCTTCCACTGTTGCATTTCTTTGGAGAGGCCTCTGGGGTCACCAGCAGCCACTGTTACCATGACTATGTGTTCCCAGTTTCCAACAGCTCCTCTTGTACTGTGAGTCTGGCTCCAGGCTAAGGCACCACCAGCTACCACCTTCTTCTTTGTTTAAGTTTTCCTTTTAACTCTCTCTGTGAGCTTTAATTCATATTTTAGATTCTTCCTTGGTCCAGGGGACCCTCTTCCTTCCTTCTTGTCTTCCCCATGATGCTATATTCCACCACCTGGGCTGTGTCTCTCAGGCTGTTTAGTCTGCTGTTTACTGTTCTGCCATCTTCTCAGAAGTCTTTTTCTTAATTCTCTTTAAAATACAAAAAAGAAACAGCAAACACACTGAAAGTGAAATTAGGAAAACCACAGCTTTCACAATACCATCTAAAAAATGGAATACTTAGGAATGGGTCTAGCTAAGGAAACAAAAGATCTATAGATTGAAAATTACAGTGCTTTGTAAAAGAGATAGAAGAGCATATCAGAAAATGGAAAGATATCTCTTGCTTGTGAATAGGAAGTACCAATTTTGTGAAAATGGCTATATTCCAGAAACTTTTACAGAGATTTAATGCAATTTTGATTAAAATACCATTAGCACACCTCATGGATTTGGAGAAAACATTCCTAAATTTCATTTGGAAATAAGAGAGACCTAGAATAGCAAAGGCAAATATGGGCAGCAAAGACAAGGCAGGAAGCATCACAATCCCTGACTTAAAATTATACTATAAAGCTACTGTGACAAAATCAGCATATTCCTGGCCAAAAACAGACCCAGAATTAATGGTATAGATTTGAAGTGCAGACACAAGTATACACACTCTGAATCACCTTGTCTTTGACTATGGGCCAAATGTGTTCAGTGGAAGAAAGATAGACCCTTTAATAAATGGTGCTGGAAAAACTGATGCTGCACAGGTCGGAGACTAAAACATATCTTTCCCCATGCACTAAAGATAAAATGGATGAAAGGTCTCAATATTAAAGCAGACACACTAAACTACTGGAGAAGAAAGTAAGTAGAAATCTTGAAGTAATAGGTGTAGCAAGAGACTTCATGAACAAAACCCAAACTGCATGGAAAACACTTCGAATAATCAACTGGAATCTCATCTCATTGAAAACTTTTTTACATCAAAGGAAATCTCCAACAAAGTGAAAAGAGAACCTGCAGAGTGGGAAAAATTATTGCCAACTGTCCCTCAGACAAAACACTTCTATCTAAAACCTATAAAGATTTGAAAATACTCAGAAACCCCCAAAAGTCAAAGACCCAATCCAAAATGGACATTTGAGGTGAGTATGCACTTCTTAGATAAAGAAATTCAATTGGCAAATAAATTTATTAAAAAATGTTCAACATCAATGATCATCTGAGAAATGCAAAGTAAAACACTGAGATTCTATCTCACTTCAGAAAGAATGTCTATCATCAAGAAATCAACTAATATCAAATGTTGGAAGGGCTATAGGGAAAAAGGAATCCTTCTTTAATGTTGGTTGAAGTGCAGACTCATGAAATCAGTGTGGAAATCAGTATGGAGATTCCCCAAAAAGCTAATAGCTTTAGACCCAGCTATTCTCCTTCTTTGTATCTTCCAAGAAGAATTAAAAACATCATACTACTGTGATATTTTTGTGCTCATGTTTATAAACACACAATTTGTGATACCTAAATCTTGGAAACAAACCAAATGCCCATCAACAAATGAATGCATCAAAAAATATAGTATTTTTAGAAAATTTGGTACTACTGAGACATAAAGTAGGATAAACTTGATACTTTTATAGGTAAATGGATGAAACTTGAGTCTATCATGTAAGTGAAGTAAGTCAAACTCACAAGTATAAGCATCATAATGTGTTCCTGGTGTGTGAAGTTGAAAGAGTAAATAGAGTCCAAATTGTACAATAGATACTGTGAAATGCTGAGAATGTTTAAAAGGAGAAAAGAATTAGGATGGGCGAAAGGGCAAAGCAAGAAATGTCAAAGAAAGAGAAATGCACATTAACTATACATTAGTGTCTCTTAGCTCTTTCAAAAGGAAAGTTCATGCCAATATCAACTGGAGAAATTTTTATGCCTATATGTTGTACTCTGAATAACTACTTTCAAGACCACAGCATGCAGTATATTGTTATTCTCCTATTATTTGTTATGAAATCTGTTATATTTTTCAATAAAATAAAAATTAAAAAAGCATCATACCACAGTGATACATTTGCATCCATGTTAATAGTAGCACAGTTCATACCATGTAAATCTTCAAAACAATTCAAATGACCATGAACTGAGGGATGCATAAAACATATGTGACTTTACATAAAACACTACACTCATGAAGTACTACCCAGCTATAAAGAAGAATGAACTTGAGGCATTTCCTGGTATTTGGAAGCAACCTGAGATCATATTTGAAAGGTATATTAATCAGACATACATGTATGAATATCTTGTTGTTCTCTCGCTTGAGAAACTCAAATGTAAACAAAGCTTAAAGTGTATAATAGCTATTGTGAATAAGAAGAAATTGTTCAACCAGGAATTGTTGAAGGGGAAAGGAAGGAAAGGAAAAGAAAGACATGATAAAAGATGGTTAAAATAGAAACAAAGCTTTGTAAATGAAGAGGGGAACAGGGGTTGAAAGGAGGGAAACAATTAGGAAAAAAGAAGAATCAAGGTATATCATATGTAGGTACAAATTTCCTATGATGGTTATGATCATTATGTATATCTAATTTGTACCAATAAAGTTAATTAAAAATAAAATTAACTGACATTAAATTTATGAAGAGAGATGCTACCATACCATCTGTATCTAAGTTTTAAATATCTGTCTTGCAAATTGTAAATTCATGCACAATGAATTGTCATGGCATGAAATATATTGATAAACTTGAAAATGTGGAAGTTATTGCATATAAAAGATTAATTTAAAGTGAGTACTAATATGAAGCAACACTCCAACCCATAAAATGATAGTTGTTGTCTGACTAAATCTACCCAGTGTATAGACACATCATACTCTTATTTTTGGTGATTTCATCATAAGTACCTTAAAATAAGAGTGAAGACACTTAATTTCAACACACAGTCTTCATCTGTGAAAAAAAACTTTGGAATCATTTGACAATATAGAAAAAATGTTCATTGCATTTCAGATAAACAGTCATATTCTATGTACATTTTTGATAATCATTATTGAATGCACGAATAGACTAGAATCTTCTTTGTAAATTTTAAAACACAAAAGTGAAGGTTCAGGGAACATAAATGATACAAAGGACACCTCAGATTATTAGCATTTTTATTAAATTAGTTAATAGTTATAATTATTTTCTTCATACTCATATATGAAAGATGCATTTCACACCTAAAATAAGAATCAGTCTTCCAGATATCAACAATTTCTATAGACATTTGTTATTTATAACTTAAAGGAATTTGTTAGAAGTTGTGAATGTATGGATGCAAAGTTATGAAAAAAACATGAACAGAAAGAAGGGAGAAAGTGAATACTGTGTACTTGGACTGAGGGATGAGAAACCAACATCCTGGATTCTTTCTTTGTGTAGCGTTAGTCTTCAAGGACGTGTACTCCTGAGAGGAGAGTAATACTAATGAGATGCACTGGATATTGGACTCTCAGGAATATAGAGGCAAGAAGTGACACTGAGTGACCCCACTCAAGAGCTCTGCTTCAGTCTGGAAATAATACTTGTTCCTCTTCCCATGGATAATCATTATTTTTTTATGTTAAAGAGAAATATAAAACAAGAAAAATAATGACACAAAATTTAAAAGGAAGATAATAAGAGAGTAACAGTGGTAAAACATTGCATACTGTTATTTCAAAGTAGTTGTTCAGATTACAAACTGCAGGCATGAAAAATTGATCAAGCAATATAAGTACAAACTTTCATTCTGTTGTCTATATTTTAAAAACATTATTTTCCTTGTTTATTTATTCGATGAATAGTAAATGCATTCATTATGGGCAATTTGTACAGATACATATCACATCTTATTCCTTTTCACTTTGCATTTCTGCTCATCTCCTTCACCTCTCCCTCCATTCCAGACATTTCTGACTCCAAAAGGTGTAACTTCCCTGTGTCCTATTAGCTATCTTATTTTTGTCTATATCTTATTTATACTTTGGATTTCTCATATAAAAGAAATCATGCAATGAGAAGATCTTTCTGACCAGATACCATTGACAAGTTAGACTTCCCACCCTTCCTCAGGAGAGATCTTCAAACCTCAATATTCAGGTAAGATGCTGAACATCAGTACTCTTGAAGCCATCCAGGGAACACAATGTCCCTTAGCTAATGCACTTTAGATGAAGGCCTGAATTTTCTAGAATTCTATCCTAGGAAATAGTGAGGAAAGCTAAGAACCAAGGAGGGAGATTGGTGATGGGACACAACCGTACATGAATCTCCTGTGTTTTGTGCTTTTGACATATTGTAATGTACGTTTTCATCAATACTCACCTCCACTTCATTGTTAGTCTCATATTCTGTAAAATGACAAGCATATTTTCTGTAGAACAGAACCCGTCCCTTCACAAATATGATGGCTGTTACAAAAATAGTCTGACATTTACTTGTATTCCTGTGGTTGTGTTGGACAGGAATTCCAATGAGTGTATCAGTGATTAAAACTGTGTGATAGCTAAGTACTACAGATAAAGGGGCTTCATCGAGAAATGTATTCTATTATTCTAAAAGCTACTGTCCAGAGATCCAGATATTAGCAGGCATGATTTTCAAACACATTCCTGAGTGCTGCTGCTGTTCATGGTTCATTCATTTTAATCTTTTCATTTCACTTTCTCCAAGATTCACCAGTAACATGGAAGCTGGAAACCAAACAGTCATTTCAGAATTCCTTCTCCTCAATCTCACAGATGACCCACAACTTCAACTTCTCATTTTCAACCTGTTTCTGGCTGTGTACTTGGTCACCATCCTGGGAAACCTGCTTATCATCCTGGCTGTCAGCTCTGACTCACACCTCCACACCCCCATGTACTTCTTCCTCTCCAATCTGTCCTTTAATGACATCTGTTTAAGCACCACCACAATTCCAAAGATGCTGGTGAACATTCAAGTGCATGATCAGGGCATCACTTACACCGAATGTCTCAGTCAGGTCTATTTTGTCTTGGTTTTTACTGTCTTGGAAAATTTTCTCCTTGCAGTAATGTCTTATGATCGCTATGTAGCCATTTGTCATCCACTGAGGTATAGGGTCATCATGAACCCCTGCCTCTGTGTCCTGCTGGTTCTGGGCTCTGTATTCATTAGTACTGTGGATGCCCTGGTCCATACTCTGATGTTGTTGTGGCTGTCCTTCTGTGCAGACCTGGAAATACCTCATTTTTTCTGTGAACTTGCACCACTCATCAAGCTTGCCTGTTCTGATACCCTCATCAATAATATCCTGGTATATTTTGTGCTTACTGTTCTTGCTGGTGTTCCTGTGTTTGGGATTATTTTCTCCTATATTCGAATTGTGTCCTCTATTTTAAGGATGCCATCATCAGAAGGAAGGTATAAAGCTTTTTCCACTTGTGGGTCTCACTTGTCTGTTGTTTCTTTGTTCTATGGGACAGGATTTGGGGTATATATCAGTGCTGCAGTTACTGACTCAACCAGGAAGACTGCAGTAGCTTCAGTGATGTATTCTGTCATTACTCAGATGTTGAATCCCTTTATTTACAGCTTGAGGAGCAGGGACATGAAAGAAGCCTTGAAAAAGCTTCTTGATAGGATAGCTTCTCTTCTGTGGTGTGTCATTTGCTTTGAAATTGGGTTTCTTGAGTAATTCACAGTGAGAAGATTCCTGGTGATTCAGAATGCAAGAGTTTTTGATTACTATGTTGAATTAGAATGCTGAGAAGACATAATGACCAGGTGCACTTAAACTTGACATTAAACCTAAGCTTGCTGTTCTTTATCTTTTTTATGTTTGGTACACAATTTCAATTCTTTAAACACCATTTCCATGGAAGAAGAGCATAAAGCATTGTAACTAGCTTTGGCAAAATAATTTTTTGTGATGCAAAAGAAGAGGCTAGTTGGAGAAGGTTGACTGTACAGGTTTTAAGTTGGCTGTTATCATATCTAGAGAATTGCTTCCTCTGGGTCATTTAGTTAGGTCCACACGAAATGAATTCACATGTAAACCATATTATGAGGGAAAGGAGGTGACATTTGTATCCTGTGAAGTAATTACAGAGCAGGATGTGTCTTTCTCGAGTATAACAATAGCCACGCTCTGTTTTGCCACTGTGTAAAATTTGTATAATTTTGATGATGTTAATGGTTTGAGATGACTGTGAGATTTTTAAACTCATCATTGAATAAGCAAAGTCTTCAACAAATATGTTGCTTGCATAGCAGCAACAGCACCCACTATTGGCTTTCTTGTTCATGAAGCTGGTTTAAAATCATATATATATATAGTGTTTGAGTTACACCTGTGAGAATCAATTTAGTTCAAACAAGACAAAATAAAGATGATAGGGCTGGGGATCTAGCTCAGCGGCCTAAGCGCCTGCCTGGCAAGCACAAGCTTGTGAGTTCAATCCCTGGTGCCACAAAAAAATAAATAAATAAATAAATAAATAAATAAAGATGATAATGTTGGCTGGTTGAACAATTCAGAGAATGATATTGAGTAAATGAGAGCTCAAACGTGTCTCCAGGGGGAATCTACTGTAGTTCATTCATTCTCCATGAGTCAGTTGCATTCTTGTGCAATTTCTCCTTCCTGTCATGGAATACCTGAATCAATTTTAGGTGTCATATTTTAACATTGTATCTAGAAACACAAAGCTAACAATGTTTCAAAAAATGACTTACTGGGAAAGGTTAGATTATTCTTCATCTCTCAAAAGACATGTGACAAATCAATACTGAAGGAAAATACTGTAAACCACTTTAAGATAAACATATAAACCATTGAGTAAAGAAATTCATGTAATATAAATACATAAAATTGAAGTTAAAAGAGTGTGTGTTTGTGTGTGTGCGCATGCTGGAGGAAAGTTTCTTTCCTTCCAAGTGACTACAATCCAGTAACCCATATACGTTAAAATTAATCAGATTTTAAAGTTTTTATATATTATAAGTTGAAAAATTTGTCAATAAAGAGAAATGTTTGAGACAATAAGATTCATTAAACTGACTTTATTTCTCCTTAATGCAGACATAATCTTTCCAAGTTGCCATTCATAAAAGATTTTATCATTGACATGTAGCACTGATGCATTTTTCTCAGTGAAGTAGAATATGACCAGTATTCAAATCAGAGTTGTGAACATTTTTGCCTCCTCAAACATTTGTCATTTCTATGCACTGGTAATCTTTGAGCTCTTATCCTCTAATTATTTTGCAATATATAATAAATTGTAGACTATACTTACTCTAACTTGCTGTGAAATGCAAGAACCTGCTGCTCATGTAGAGATCAATCCCTTTTCTTCTCCACTCTTCCTAACATCTGTGACTTCTACTCTTATTTTATGAGATCAAATTTTTTAACTTCCACAACATGTGAGTGACAACAGGTGGTATTTGTCTTTCTGTGCCCTGATTCTGTCACTTAATGGAATACCTTCTAGATTCATACAGAAAACAGCATTTTTTATATCATTGAATATTTTTTGTAGTGTATATAAATCACATTTTCTTTATTCATTCTTCAGTCCATGAGCATCTTCAATGATTTCTTATTCTGGCTATTAAAAATAGTGCTCCAGTAAATATGGAAGTGCAGGT
>RJWT010049821.1:0-10944 GCA_004365215.1 Cuniculus paca | reverse complement strand
TTTTTTTCTGTCTTGTTTTTAAAGTCTAATAATGTTCTCACTGTTTTGTTTTATTCTTATTAATTTTTTTCTTTACTCAATATTCTATTTTGATTGGTTTTATTCTGTTTTGTTTTGGTCTGATTTTGCTATAACTGATGGAATGGAAAACTACTGTGAAGATAACAAGATACACTATAGTAGCCATTGTTGTTTTCCCGTTACCCTGCTTTGACATTCTGTACCAATTTCACTGCTGTGTTTTGACTGGATTTATTCTGTTTTGTTTTGTTGGGTTTTACTATCTTTTACCAATCAGTGGACTAATCTAGTAATCATACATCCTTGATCCCAGCATCACACACTGGATCCAGCTACCTCTGAGAAATCCCATGTAGGATCTCATGAGGCATTGGAAGAGGAGGGGCATCTAACTACAAGCCATAACATAGGGGAGAAAACCAATGGCCTGAAAGTAAAAAGGAAGAATTGGGAGGCACTGGAAATGGTGTTGGCCAAGGTGGGGACAGGAGGAGGAGAAACAAAGTAGAAGAATGGTAGATGGGTATGATCTGTGCCTGTGAAGAAATATCATGGCGAATCCCATTAATTCATTTAGGTAATATGTGTTAGTTATAGTCATAATAAAATAGTATTAAAAAAGCAAAAAAAAAAACAAGAATAAGAAGGGAAAATGAAGCGGAAAGCACTGAGTTCTCTCTCCTAGATGCGCCATCTTTAACATTTGGCATTGATGAGGCCCATTTGATACAGCTGAGTCACTGTGACTCATGATTGTTTACTAAACCCATGGTTCACATTGGGAATTTACCCATTGAGTTGTGTATTTCGTGAGTTTTGACAAATGCTTACCGACATGTGTCTACCAGCATAGCATCACAGAGCTGTAGCACCATCCTAAATGTCACCAGTGCTTTGCCTACTCATCCTTGTCTCCCTCCAGTGTCCCGACAACCATTGACAGTATTGTTACCCTTGGCGACTAGGTTGTTATGCTTGCTTCTTTGGGCTAGTTTTTAGCCCAGCTGCCATGACAGCAGTTGGGGATCCTCTGACAGGAATATTGCACATGGCAGTCTCTGGCCCCCAGCTGCACACAGTCCTTTCCAGTGGCCGAGTGGGATTTTCCCCTCCCCTGACTTCTGGAGTGCAAGACTCAGTACAGGATATTATTGGGGATATTATATTATCTCAAAGGTATTCACTCAAAGTTGATGCATCAGACAACTGGTTTGAAGGACAAGACTGGAAAGTAGTGGCTTCCACAAAGACGATTTACTGTCTTGTGTCGGAGGTGTTCTGGAAATTGGCACATGGCCCTCAGTGTAGAATCCCCAGTTGTGTTTTGCACACAGATGTTCTCATTGCTGTTGCTTGAACTGAATAGACCTAAAACATTTTGCAATTGCAAACTCACCCAGACCTCATTGCGATTAGTTCTAGGAAGTAGTTATGCTTGTTTGTGTCACTATCCATATGGTTGACCTAGGAGAGATGGGGTTCGAATCCAGACCATGTGACTCTGCCACTGATGCCCTGAGCAACCGTCATTCTCTTCTCCTTCATAGCTGTGATCTTGCCCTTCCAAACCAGGTGGGATATATGTATGTTAGGCAAAAATGTTACATTCTGGTGTTTGGCAACTAAATCTCTTAACAGTACTCTCTGTCTTTTTCTCAAAAAGTAACCCCCCAGGATCCTGAGGTGTAGCTCAGGGGTAGAGCACTTGCCTACCATGCAGGAGGCTCTGGGTTCTATGCCCAGTACCACATAAAAAGAACCTCATAGTATCCTCAGTAATATCTTCCATCTAGTGCAGGTAATGGGTTAGACAAAGGTTGAAGGGCCCAAATTCTGCTCATCACTTGGTCTCCTGGCTGATGTGTGAGCCTTATTATTTTATTCTCTGGCTCTGTGCTTTTCTATCTGAAACATGAATTGATTTGATGAGCAGGTTTCAGGTTTTTCTCTAAGATTAAGGAAGATATTCTACAGCTGGAATAAGCTTAGAGAAACATTCATTTGTACCAGGCTTGGCTCTCATGTCAACCAAAAGTACCCTACATTCTTCTACATATTTTAGACTTGCATTTTGATGTATAGTAATCCTTGTCTGCTGGGAAAGAACTTTCAAGACTCTGTTGGTTGCTTGAATTAGTGGCTAGAAGCAAGCCTTAAACATACTGCATTATTTCCTACACATGCATAGCTATTACGAGGTTTAATTTATAAATTAGGCCAGTAACCATTGCTATGGTTTGTGTATAGATGTTCCCCTGAAGCCTCATTGTGGTCATGGGGGGCAGGTTTTTCAGAGGCAGCTGAATCTAGAATCTGTGATTGGTTCATTGTCTAGTTCTGAGATTGGGGGTGTGAGTGCTACACCTGTCCTAAGGCGGGTAGCCTGCATAGAACATAAGGAAGGAAAAGAGTCTTGCTCCTCCCCTTTTGCGCGTGTTGCTTTTGGTGTCTTCCATCACTGTGAACAGCTGCCCCTCTGCCATACCACCCTGATTTGAAGCCAGCTAGTTATGGACTGAAACCTCTACAAACTGTAAGCAAAATAAGCCTTTCTTCCCTTAACTTTGGGCATCTGGTATTTTGTCCCAGCAACAAAAGAAAAGTAACTAAGACAGAATTTGGTAACAGGAGTGGGATCATTGCTGTGACTATTCCTGATCATGTGGCTCAGAAGTCTTTGGGAATGGCTTGTGAGAAGATTTTAGAAAGGTTCAGAGATGTTGCCTGAAAGAGTAGAGCTGGAATGCCTTAGGCTGTCCTGTATGAGAGATTCTAGTCAGAGCTCAGAAGACCAGAAAACCAGTAAAGACCAGACATGGTAGGTTTACGGTGGGAAGAAGGACTGCATTGGTTGTTGGACTCTAGAGGATGTGTGTCATGGCTTGGCAGAAAGTTTGTCTGCATTTTGCTCATGTCCAGGTACTTTGCCTGAGATTAAGGGTAGTGGACTAATAAACCTGGCAGAGGAAATTTCAAGACAATTGAAACTTGATTCTGTGGCATGGCTGCTACTGGGCACTTTTTAGCAAGAGCTATGTTGACAATCAAGAGCAAAGAGCCCAGCAGGATGACATAAAATGTGATGAGTTTGGCTAGTAAAACTGTGGACCACAGAGACAGAGCAGAGGAGATCTTGTTTGCTTTTGCTGTTTTCTGCCTCCATGAATGGTTGCCCCTCAGACCTGCCACCCTGCCTTGGAACTAGCTGATTCTGAACTGATGCCTCTACAAACTGTGAGCTAAATAAACTTTTTCTCCCTTAGTCTTGGGTGTCAGGTATTTTGTCTCAGCAATGATAGAAAAGTAACTAAGACAGGGATTAACAGGAATAAAAATCATAGAAATACAATGAAACAAACAAGAGCAAGGGCAATTTGAATACAAGCACTGGCTACCAAGGCAGTTGGTCTGGAAACTGAATGAGCAGGGAGGCATACACAGCATGAACGCCGTGGATAAAGGGGGGATTCCCTTTCTCGGCTGGCAGAGCTGGAGAGTAGGTGAAATTTTATCATGCTTCTCAGAACAGCATGTGTGTTAGTGAGCTTTTCCTCTGCAAAACTCCTGAGAAAGACAAATTGAAGAAAGGAGTATTTTGTTTGCAGAGCTTTCTGTCCATAATCACTTGGTTCTTGGCAGAGATCAGTGGAAAAAGCCAGGGATCAGATATAGACCTAAAGGTCACTCCGCTGTGACCCACTCCCTTTAGCCAGGCCCCACATCCTAAGTTTCCATTCCCTTCCCCAAATGCTGGGAAACTGATCTCATCAATGGGTCTTTCCACCAATGGGATGGTTAGAGCCTTTATGGTCCAGTCTCTTCACAAAGCCCCACCTCTGAACATAATGAGACTTCTGGGGGGCATTTTCGATCTTAACCATAACAGCATGCCGTTGAAAAGTTAGGAGTTATTTATTTCTGGACATTTTTCCATTGGCCCACAGTTGATTGTGGGTAACTGAAACTGCAGAAAACAAAACCTCACCAAAGGAGCAGACTGTTGTTTATGTGCTACAAATTTAAGGAGAATTTCAGCAGCAGCTATGAGCACTTGATATGGTGACAGTGTAGCAGACCGAGAGTTTATTATAACTTCAGAAATCTGCAGATCTGTGCACTGTACAAGCCAGAGCCAGGTATTACTGTCCTTCCTAATCCAGTTAGCCTCTGGCTGTAGCTCTCCATGGTACTTGGTGTGTGTTGTCTGTGAGCTGCAGCAGTGGGTATTCTTCTTGTCTGGGGTGTACTGCTGGCTCCCCATCCTCTGTGGATATTACCCTAGGATGCACAAAGTGAAATATGCCACATGAGTCCAATTTGCCAGTTCTGCTGAAGTCTGGACAATGGGGAGAAATGCAAGTTGAAGGACTCTTACACTTCCTGAAATCCCTGCCTTTTGGATGGGTGCCATATTCACTTATGGCAAAACCGGTTTGTCCTATTCCGCTGCTTGGACTTTTCAGGAATGTTGAGTATTCCCTCTTGAGATTGTCACCATGTCTGGAACACCATTGCATGCATCTGTGATGAGACAGGTTCTGTAAATTTAGGACTGGTGAACCTTGTAGGGCCAGCATTTAGATAGACATTCACTAAATGATTAACATGCTGATATGTAGAACTCAGCAGGGTCTTACCCAAAGGTTTAAGACAATAAAGGAGAAAAATATAGCATGAAGGTCAAGTTTCTTCTTTTTTTGACTTGTATGAGGCCTTTGCACTGACTGAGCTATATCCCCTGCTCTTCGTTTTTATTTTGCGATAGGGTCTTGCCAAGTCAATTAGTTGCCCAGGCTGGGCTTGAACTGAGAACTTTCCTGACTTAGTCTCACCAGAGTGCTGGTATTACAGGCATGTGTCACTACACTTGGTAGAATTGGTGTTTTCTTAAAAGCTAAAACAGCCCTCAGGTCCCTGACAACCTCCAAATAAAACACAAATTGTGCTTTTAATGAATAAGAGGTTAAATGCCCAGACAGTTTTGTCCCTGAAAAGTGTCAGTCTTTGTAATTGTTAAGGTAGAACAGTACCGTATGAAGAGAAACTTCAGACTAATTTATAATTGGGAGAAGGCTGAAGAATGAGGAGAAACACAGACAAATCTAAGCCTGTCTCCCAAAGATGATATGAAGACCTTCCTTTGAGACTTTTTCTTTGTATTGAACTAAAGAATACAGTGGTCCTTGTTATCTGAGGTATTGCTTTTTGTGGTTGTACTTAACTTTGGTCAACCCCAAAACAAAAGTACTGTATAGAAGTGTAAGACACACACACACACACACACACACACACACACACACACAGAGAGAGAGAGAGAGAGAGAAAACTTTCACATAATTTGTATTATAATACAAGTTGCTATAATTGTTCCATTTTATCGTTAGTTGTTGCTGCTAATCCCTTAATGTGTCTAATTTATAAAATAAACTTTATCTCAGGTAGGTATATGTAAGGATGCCACATAGCATATCTAGGAGGGCTAGGGACCATAAGAGGAGGGGCTCCTAGATCACCAAGCCCGCTGCCTAGGAAGGAGTCACCAGGGACCGCTTCTCCTCTGTGTGTGGACACCCCAAATTCAAGAGGCCTCAAGCCCATCTCCACTCCTCTCATGCATGGCATTCTGGTGCATCTGGTGTGTTGCCTTCCAGGCTAAACTAGAGCAGAAAGGGTAGAATCCAGGTGGTATAATCCAGGGGGCTTGTGAAGTTATTTCCCAAATATTTCCATCCAGGAGGTGATGGTTTGGCTGCAACATAAAACTGGAATTTCTTGTGACTGTCTAATAAAATGAGAATATTACTGAGAGTAAGTATTCAATCAGTCGATCAATCAGTCAATCCGTTTAAAGCTAGAATTAAGTTATCCATCCATTCTTTGGCTCCAGGGAATGACTCTAACAAGTCCAACTTGTAGGGAGTGTGTAGCTTTAGAGGGGGAAACAGAGAATAAGAGGAAATTATAGCCAAAGGTGAAAACGAGGTGGCAATTGGAGCTCTCGGAGGGTGAAGTATCCCTGTGGCAGGGAGGAAGGTGCAGAAGAACGGCGGTAGAGACCCAGTTACTGAGCTGGTTCTGGCTGCCAGTGACCCTGGCTTGGCAAACTTGGAATGAGACTCCTAGTATCTACTTTTAAGGAGCTTGTAGACTCTTTAAGAAGGGGTTAACGGAGGGGTGAATCATGCCAACACACCACAGAGAGAGCTGTAAACCTGGGATAACTATCACAAGGTAGGTCCTTAGGTAAGTTTGCTATGGAACAAATGCCAAAGGCTTTTTAAATATTTAATTCTTGCACTGCAGCTACTGTGCCAACACTCAGGGCTCTGGATATGGATAAAGCAAGAATCAAGGTGGCAGGATCTTGTTTGTGTGTTTCAGAGAGGACATTTATTCATTTCTTTCAGTCCCAAGGATGGTGAGTATTTAGCCAGCACTCAGGAGTATACCTGGTTACTGAGTTAAACATCTCTTGATTTTTTATTTTTACTTTTGTGCAGTGGTGAGGATCCAACACAGGATGCTGGGCCTGCTAGGTAAGTGCTCTGCCACTGAGCCACACCCCCAACCCTGCACATCTCTCATGGCGAATTGAATAGATAGGCCTTCTGCAGGACCAGTTTCTTTTGTGTGTTTTATTGCATTACATTCCTGAGCAGTTGCTGTGGCTTGAGTTGTGTGGAAACCTTCAGGTGCTGACGTTAATCTCCACTGTGAGGTGCAAAGCATGTGGAAATTTAATCTGACTATGTTGTTAGAGGATGGCCTTTGGGAAGCGGTTATAATCAGATAAGGTCATTCTCATCGAGCCTCCAAGATTGAATCCTGGGGGCTTTATAAGGGGAGAAAGTCCAGACACAGACACAGACACAGACACACACACTCTATGCCTTGTCATGTGGTTCTCTGTCCCACCTCAGGTTCTGCTGGATTGAGGCCATCACCTGGTGCAGGCTTTCGATTTTGCACTTTCAGACTTGTGAGTGGAAATAAATCTCTCTTTTTTATATTGCATCCCATCTCTGGTAGGAGAGCCCAGATTTATTGTATTTGGGAAGGATACATTTGCTTTTAGCTTTACTGAATACTCTGGATATACTCTGCTATTTATGATTTGTTTATACTGGCACATTGTACTGATTATCATCTCACTTGGTAGTGCAGACCTGTGGGTGACAAAATACCAACTCCCACTTCAAAACCTGTGGACCTGGGGTTGGCTCTGGCCCTGGATCTGATGGGTTTGGATTTGAGAGTCAGGACAGACACAGGGTTGAGACTGGAATTAAAATGCAAAACTAGGAATTTCATTCTGTGTAGGTACAGTGCCAAGGATTGCAGGTGGTGAATTTCTTGATAGATTCACCATGTCGTCTTTGGTCACTATGGGATTCTTGGCATGTGGCACTATCTTGGCTATGTGTGTTAGTTTTGCATTGCTGTGACAACATATCTGAGTAAACCAACTTCAAAGAAGAAAGGTTTTATTGGCTTATGGTTTCAGAAGTGTCAGTCCATGGTTGCTTGGCTCAGTTGTTCCTGGACCTGTGCAGAGAAAGAACATCTTAGTGCAGAGGGCATGGTGGGGCAGAGCTACTTATCTAATGGCAGCAGAGAAGTAGAGAGACAGAGAGAGAAGGGAAGAGGCCAGGGTCACAATAGCTTCTCTAAGGACACACTCCAAATGGTCTATTTCCTGCAGCTAGCTAGGTCCAACCTCTTTAATGGTCCATACCTCACAATTGCAACATCAGCAAGGACCAAGCTTTCAACAAATGAGCTACTGTTCAACACAGCTCAATTGGAGAATGATGTCTTTAGCCCTGTCTTATGCCATTTAATCTTCCATTCATTCACTGAAAATTTAGGAAGCACCCACTCTGCTGGAGACTGCTGTGGACTTGGAGAGGTGAGGCTTGCAGAGAGATGTACATGTTAAAAGTTTGACTATGAAAGGTCTTGTCTGTTTGCACATGTGAGGAAGAATGTGGCATAAGTGAGGGAGGGAAACTAGGTATGCTGGCAAGTGTCTTCAAGGTGAAACTGATGGGATCTGCTAATGGGTTGAAATTGGGATGCAAGCGGCCCAGCATGACTCCAAGAGTGGCCTCACCTCCAAATACCATCAACAGATGACTTTGGGGTTTCTGTCTCTAACCCATTAACTTTTTTTTTTCTGGTACCAGGAATTGAACTCAGGGCCCTGCACTTGCCAGGCAGGCACTTGTGCTGCTGAGCTATATCCTTAACTTTTGAAGGCTACCTTTAAACCACCTCAGAATCGAAACAAAATGAGAGTGGACTCGTGTAGAGCTGTTTGTGGATAACTAAACTGAGTTCTCTTTCTTCCATCTCTCACCCCAAAACCTAGAATAAATGCACTGAAGAGTTCAGCAGAGTATGAAAGGAAGAATTAAAGGGAAGCAAATCTGTGAATGGGTGTTGTGAATTGTGCCAAGCATTCTACGTGGGCATGAAGACTACTTTTGTCCATTTAAAGGGAGGATTGAGTATACAGACACAGTCTGTTGGAAGTGATGATATTAACTTTGGCTTGCTGAGATGCTGCCCTTAGTGAAGAATGGCGTAAGAAATTACTGTGAAACTCCTCAAAATTGCTGCTATAAAGAAGCTCACATTGTATGTGTTAGTCGACCTTCTGTAGCTGTAACAAATACCTGAGATAGTTCAAAGTATAAGTAGGAAAGGACTTTTTGGCTTACAGTTTTGGATGGAGGTCCCAGTACATGACGGGGTTGGCTGCACAGCTTTGTGGCTTTGAGAGCAAAAGGTATCTTGGGAGGAGTGTGTAGCAGAGGAAATTTGTTCACATCATGTATGGGATGTAGAAGACAGGAAGAGCCTGGGGTTGCCCAATCTCCTTTGAGGATGTGCCCAATGACCTAAAGAACTCTCCTTAGGCCCTGCCTTTTAAAGGTCCCACCACCTTTAAAAGTGTCAAGATAGGACCAATTCTTTAATTGAATTCTTCATGGATTCCATTTCATGACCTCACTTCCTGACCCTACTTCCTGTTATTTCTTCTCACAAACATTCAATTTAAGTTGTACTTGCTATTTCCTATTGTTGGAAGTAGCTCCCAGACTCAGATTGTTGGTGCCAGAAAGAATGCATTCAGACATAAGGCAAAAGGTCTCCCAAAAGCTTTTGGTCTTTACTTCTGCAGAAAGATGCAAGGATGATGTCGTGTGGGCACTCTGGCACCAAAGGAAGGTGGGCTGTCTTATCCCTAACGTGTGGGAGACAGCCAAGCTGCACTTGCCAGAGAAATGAAGCCCCTTGCCTACCTTTTCCCCTCACTTCTCCTTTAACCCTCTTCACTAAGATATGCATAGCTGGCTATACTGAAACAGATATTCCCTTAATTGACTAAAAGAATATGATCAAGTCTGGCTGATATGCCAACATGTCTCATTACAGCACATGAGTAAGAATTGCACCCCTTGCTGATGGCTGCAACTGGAGCTCAATTAAGAGCCTTGAAATTCCAGGGCTAAAACAAGAGATAGCATCTCAGCTGAGGCCATGGGACTCAATAAGAATTATATCTTCCTGGAAGTAAAGTTTCCAGCCTTGCATACATCAAGGTATCTGTTGTATTGCTAATTGAAAGTCTTTGTGCCTGCCACAAGATTGCTGTTTTCTATTATAGCCAATGCCAACAAATATTTTTTTCCCCTAGAACTCTGCCGTGACCCCCACCCACCTTCCTGATTGACACCAATAAAAGCCATGAGTTTTTAGACTTGTGACCTTTTGTTTCGCAGAGAATATGGGTCACCCCAGAGCTGCTCAACTTCAGAATACGCTCTCTATCTTTCTCTTGCGTCTGTGCGCCATATTGCCAGGTGGGAGACCTGAACCCTTCACGGGGGATTCCGTACTCATGCAGGAGTAGCAGCGACTTCTTTCCCATTGGCTGGTTGGAAGTTCACAGTCTATCCCGATTGGCTAATTCAGGTGGTCCAAGGGGTTTCTGGGATTAGGGAGAGCAGATCAAGAAGATATGTGGAGACAAAATGGCCTTGGTTCCCAATAAGCTACCCATGGTTTGTAGCTTTGTTCCCAGGATTGGAACTGAGCAGGCATTTATTGTAACTTAGGGTATCCAGGAAGGACTATCTAAGTTGGCCTAGAGTTCAAGATGGAGACGCCCATTTGATAGAAAAGACAGAACTTACCGGTTTCCCACAATAAATATGAATATTTGTGTCAGCTTAAATCACTAATAAAAACAAACACTGAAAACCAAGTCCATGGGAGGCACATGCTAATGATCTCCTTATTCTGTTAATCTTCTGCCTAAACTGCCTGTCCATGGGGACTATTTCAGCACAAGGAGACAGAACCTTTGATCCTTTTGCTCATAAACTGCAGTTGAATTGGGAGGAAAGCAAATGAAATGTCAATTGAACTATTAAAAAGACAGTAGTTTATTTCAGGTAGGTAAGAAGGCAACAATTTGCCTAGTTTTATATGTGCTGTTTCCCGCTAAGTGTTTCATCGCGTGACTTTGCGGAAGCCCGTGGAGGCATCTCAATTTGGAAAACTGTTTCTAGATTTTATATGATCATGGATGGCTTTTAGTGCTGTTGCTTTAGTATTCCACAAATCAGGGGTTCATTTCTCTGACTGATGCCTCTTTCTAAATCAGATAAAAGAGATGAATTTCACCAAACATGGCTACCTATTGGATGAGAACATTGCCTGGAGAAAAGATTTGTGTTTAACTTTCTCCAGAGGAATTAAAAAAAAGTGTCCCCCCCCATCGTTGAGGTGACAGTTCTATTGCATTCTATTACTTTCCCAATCTCAGGTAGTTTTACTTAACACTTTCACCCTTTCTTCAGTGTCTTCATTTAGTCAGTTATCCTTTTAGTGCATGTGGGAGGACTGCACAGT
>RJWT010049820.1:0-10945 GCA_004365215.1 Cuniculus paca | reverse complement strand
CATAGGCCATTGTCACAAGAAGCACCATTTCACCTCCTGCAAACAAGTGCACACAGAGGATCTGGGTCATGCAGCCTCCAAAAGAAATGGTCTTATTATCCTTTTGTAGATCTGTGATCAGTTTTGGGGTAGTTACCGAAGAAAGGCAGAAATCAACAAATGAGAGGTTTGCTAGCAGAAAGTACATGGGGGAATGGAGGTGGTGGTCAGTGATGATTAGGAGCACGACAAAGAGGTTGCCCATAACAGTCATGAGGTATAGTACAGAAAATGGCACTGAGAGAAGGAGTTGAAGTTCCTTAGCATCACAAAGGCCCTGAAAAATAAACTGAGACACCACAGACTGGTTTGTTTCTTCCATTTAGTACATGACGTTCTAATGGGATCCAAAGAGAAAGAGATGAACCAAGAAATTCTAGAATAGTCACACACACTTAATGTTCAGTTACAGTGAAGAGATAAATACATTTCATGAACAAAATTAAAATCTTAGCATTGAACTAAGTTTGAAATTTAAAATAAGTTTTATTTTTTAATACGCATGTGTGCTTAGCCTGTTGTTAATCAGGGGAAGCATCTAAATTTAGAAAGGCAGGTCCATAAGTTTGCCCATCAGAACTATAATACATATAGGTATTACATACGAATATTCTCAGGACAAATGTCAGTAGTAAATGTTGTCCACAAGCAGCATTTTTCAAACCTTGGGTCTACATCTTCTGCAGGAATCAGAAAGTCTGTGTTCAGTGCATAGCTGCAAAATATTTTAGAAAGCTTTTTATTTTATTACACTGAGTCTATTGCCATGATCTAATTTGCATTTCTGACACAAAACATACTTCTTTGATACAAATCTATTTCTGAATGAATAAGCACATGGTGCCAGAATTGATGTCTATTACAGTTTATAGGAAAAAGTCATGAAATGATTGGAGACAGAATGTTTGTGTTCCTAAAGTGACCCATAAGGTTGAATATACATTTCTGGCACTTAGTACTGGATTTCCTTGCCTTCTGAATTTCCTCATGAGGCTGTATTTATACAAAATCATATATTCCTTGGCCTAAAAAATATTGCTTATTGTCATACAATAATTGGCCCTTGATTCTCACTGGTAAGAAGAATTTCTTTCTAGAGACTAGTTTAAATGACAGATATATGACAGGTAGCTTTATTCTTGAGTGTCCATCATGGGACATAACATAAATCCTATGTTCATCATATTTAAACTACTCGCCTATGTTGTTTAAACAGCCCACATGGAAGTATCTATACTCTAAAAGCCAGAAAACGAAGTCTCTTCTTTACTTTCTTTCTTTCTTAGTCTCTCTCCCCCCACTTTCTATATTTCCTTCTTCCTTTGCTCATTTTTCTTTCTTTTACTTGATATTGCTATAATTGTTTCTTTTTCCTTTTTCTTTCTTAATTCTAATCTTTCTTTTTTTTTTCCTTTACTTTTTCTTTGCAATAGAAACTGGAAGATTAAAAGTATTTCCAGGTATCAAATGCTGCATCTCTGCTATGCACTTTGAAGCACTATATTTTAAAAATCACAACACTCATTGCTATCTTGTAGATAAAGAATTTGATTTTCTTGAATCATACAGTTAGATATAGTAAAACTAGAATGTTAACTTGAGGTTTGTCTGACTTTAAAGACTCTGATATAACTTCTGTGATATAGACGACTTTTGATAGGAGTCTTTATTCTGAGCAGATCAAGAAAACTTAATGTCTGTGAAATATGGTATTTTCTTTCATGGGGAGTTAATCTAGATGCAAAGAAATTTAAGTGCTCCTATTATAGCAGGAAAAGAAATTCATGTTTATAGTAAAATCATTTGAATTTTATTGTTTGTCTTCAAATTGCATTATACTCTACCTTACAAATGGTAAACACAGAGCTTTTCCTGCATTCTCTGAATTTTGAAAAAAGGAAGAACAGCCAAAATCCAAAAAGAATTAGAAAATGTTAAGATAAGTTAAATGGCCTGTAGAAACACTACTTCCCAACCTGTGGGTCTAAGGATTTGTAAACTTGTAGGAAGACAGTGTACTTTGTTAGTGTTCAGAAAGTGTCCTGAAGTCTCATGAATTAACTGGGGAAAAAAGACCATGTAATATTTTGGCAAGCACATCAACTGAAAAATAGTTTAGAACTCTAAGATCAATAGGGTGTTATGGAAAGATGCTGAAAAATCTGAAATTATTCTTAAATTAGTGGGCAGAAGGAAAATTGAAAGTAGAAAAATCAGTGTTTGTATTATACTTACCCTGCAGGAATCACTTGTGAAAGTAGGTCTTTCTTAGATGACTAGGTTTGCTCTAGCTTCCATTCAATGTTGAACTGAAGTCCAGTTTGTTTTCTACTGTGAAGAGGTATGCGACCCTATGTGGCATACACACGCTGTATGCTAGCTTCTGGACTGGAAGCTTTCCAGTTCTTCATTTTAAATAGGTTAATTATTTGGAAATATTTTGCTTTCATACTCCTTTGGGATCCTGAGCTTTGAACTTTCTCTGAATTGAAAATATCATGTATACTGCAGAGTTTTCAATTGTAAGTTCAAGTTAGTTCATTTAAATTAAAACAAGTATGTAAGGTTAAAAAGTTTAAACAAAATCAAAAACATTGGCCAGAGGATGGGGATACTGAAGCCCATGAATATTGCTGATGACAATATAAAATGGTTTAGCAACTATGAAAAGCAGCATAGTAAGTCCTCAAAATGTAAAAAAAAAATAAAAAGCATAACTACCCTAAGAATCAGTAATCCCACCACTGTATATGTATATTCAAAGGAAATGGAATCAGAGAAGAGGCACATGTATTCCCCAGTTCACTGAAGTATTACACTAGCCAAGATTTGCAAACTACCTATGTGTATCCACAGATGGGTCAGTAAAGAAACTGTAGTGTATTCATATAATGAAGTATTATGTCACCTTTAAAAAGAAGGAAATGTGACCACTAGTGACAGTGTGGATGATTCATACGGACATTATATAAAGTGAAGTTAGCCAGTCATAAAATGGCAAATACGTACATATATGCACATCCTCACTTTAGCATCACTATACCTGCACTGAATGCACACATGTTCCCCTGCTTGGTCATTAACTTTAAGTTACCCTTCTACAAGGCTCCCTCCACCCCAACTTATCTATCACAAAGGGACAAGCAGAAATCAGTGAAGCTGAAGGAATGTAGGTAGAGTTGCTCAGGATCAAAGGCAGCCAGAGAATAAATCAGATGGTGACAACTTCCATGGGGGGTGGGAAAAATCGCTAGACCTAAATAAAAAGAAACTGAGTACAAAAATCCACAAGTATTTACTTTCTGATGCTCCCTTCTCTTCCAGAGTAGCTATCTTCCTTTTTTGTACTTTTCTAAAGAACTGTTTACTTTTATTTTAAACTCTGCAACTTAAATTTATTACTGTTGCTGAATTTATGATCCCTGGCAAAATCTTAGTAGCTGTGTGCTCCAACAGAGCAGTGGGATGCTGTGGAAAGGTGTACTCCTCTTCCCAGAGGTGACAATTGGAAAGATTAAATATATGCTTTTAGTGTATGTCAGTTATACCTGAGTAAAGCTGTTAAACTGCTTCCATTATTATGTCTGTTAGGAGGATATAATGCTCTTTTATTTGGTTTGCATTTACTATGTCATAAAATTGAACTAAGAGAACAAGTCAAGTCCCAACAGAAGTCAGATGAGTTATGTGGATGTATGGGTGACAGTTAGTTCAGAACTGGCACACCATCACTTCGCTCATGAATTAAGAATCTACAGGAACTTTTGCTTCTGGCAACTCAAAGAGAAATTTGGGTCTCATTATGTTCAGTGCCACTTTCAGTAGAGCTCTGAAAATTAACAGTTTGATTGTAAAATTTTACTATGGGCATTTCTCTAAGTGGTGAAAAGGTAATGGAAGGTTATTTTAAAATTTATTACTATATTCAATAAATAATATATTAATATAAGTCAGTTTTAATAAGTTTCAAACAATTAGATAACTTGTAGGAAATATTGATGGGTTCCTCATTTTTCCTTCTTGCTCATATCCACTCTTGGTTGTAACATCTAGCAAACGTGGAGCGCATCTTTTTTTTTTCCGGCACTGGGGATTGAACTCACGACCTTGCGCTTGCCGGGCAGGCGCTTAGGCCACTGAACTAGATCCCCAGCCCTGGTGTTTTTGAGACAGGGTCTCACTATGCCGTTCAGGCTGGCCTTGAGCTCACTTTGTAGCCCAGGTTGGTCTTGAACTCACAACGATCCTCCTGTCTCAGCCTCCCGAGTGCTGGGATTACAGGCGTGAGCCACCACGCCCGGCTGAATGCATCTTTCTTTTACTGTTTGTGTATAGTGAGATGAGTACAATGCAATAGTCCCCACTTACTCACACTTTCACATTGTGCAGTTTCAGTTACCCCACTGTAGCCTATGGACAGAAGGATAAAAGTTGTGTGTGTGAGACAGAGACAGAGAGAGAGAGAGAGAGAGAGAGAAAGAGAGAGAGGAAAGAAAGAAAAAAGAAAGAGAGGAAAGAAAGAAAAGAAAGAAAGAAAGAAAGAAAGAAAAGAAAAGAAAGAAGAAAAGAAAGAAGAAAAGAAAAGAAAAGAAAAGGAAAAGAAAGAGAAAAAGAAAGAAAAAAGAAAGAAAAAGTAAATAAAGAGCACATTCACTATTATGGTGCAGTTTCACAATTATTTTTCTTTTGTTATGAATCTTAATGTGGCTACTCTTAAATTAAACTTTATCATAGGTTTATATATACAGTTTGTTACTTTCATATGTAGAGTATTTATTATTATCTGTGGTTTCAATCATCTATTGTGGATATTGGAACATACCTATAGTGGAAAAAGGGAGAATATTGTACCAATATACATAATTTCTTTTTTTGTGTGCTGTCTTTAATTAATTAGATATGAAATGTTTGATTAAATCCCACTTTGTTTCTTCCTGTCCCTTTTGTTGACTGCCCCCATCTTCTGTCATTAATTATTTCTTTCTCAGTCTTTTCTCTACCTCTCTCATTTCCCAATTTAAAGCATTTGTGAGTTTATTTGCTTTACTATACATTATCATGACCTGTGGCCTAGAGCCCTTGATCATCTCCAACTAAAATTTCAAGACTTGTTCACTTGCTGGGCTGTTCCATTTTTCTGGCATGACACCATTTAGTTGTGATTATTTAAACTGATTTGTAGATGAGTAAACTGGATTAAAGAGGCTAGGTGACTCTTCTGCCCCACGTATCTATTGAGTGTAAAACCTGTAAAAGGCATCATCTGGGGAAAGAAGTTGCTTTAAGGAGCAGAGCTGAAGGGAGGATGTGATTCTTGTGAATCTTGAAAAGCAACGCAAAGCTTAGTGATGTAGTAAAGTAGTTCCTTTCATTTTATATATGTTTTCTAATGTATTGTTTAATATTTTTTATTTTAGTACAATAAAAAA
Organism: Cuniculus paca; assembly: GCA_004365215.1. Classification (NCBI taxonomy): domain Eukaryota; kingdom Metazoa; phylum Chordata; class Mammalia; order Rodentia; family Cuniculidae; genus Cuniculus; species Cuniculus paca. Next base: position 5,477 of record RJWT010049820.1, on the reverse strand, counting down.
TTACATGTAATATAATTAAAGTTCTTAAGTTTGTAGTTCTGCCATCACACACACGCTCTTTGGAAAATTCTCATATCATAGAGATTTAATTGCACCCCAAATTCTCCTGTATTTCCTTGTAGTCAGCCATACAGCAAATCACTGACTCAAGCAATCATTGACATGATTTTTTTGTCCCTACAGCTTTGCCTTTCTTATTTAAGTATATTTGCATATAGGTGCAGAATATGAAGTTTTAATGTACCTATATATAGTGAAATGTTTTCTATCATCAAACAAATTAGCATATCCATCACTTTACTTAGGCACTTTGTATGAATGTATTCACGTGCACATGTGTGCATGTGCACATGTGTGTGCATGCATACTTCTAACATCTTAGCAAATTTTTTAGTACCAAATATAATATTAACAACTCTAGTCTAACAAGTTCATTAATTTCATAGATTTATTCATTTCATTCAACTGCAAACTCATAAACTTTGACCTGTCTCCCTATTTCTTCACCCATTCACCTCCTAGCAAACACAGTTTTACTCTAGCCATTCAATTGATTTTCTGATGTTTCTGCATACAAGTGACATTATTCATTATTTTTCTTTGTGTGTCTGGCTTATATTATTTAGCATAATAATTCTCATCCGTGTTTAACAGATGGCATTATATCCTTAATTTTAAAAGCTGAATAGGGTCGGGCATAGAGCTCAGTGGCATGGTGCCTGCTTGGAAGGCGTGAGGTCCCAAGTTCAATTCCTGTTTCCAAAAATAAATAAATAAATAAATAAATAAATAAATAAATAAAATAAAAATGAAAGCTGAATAATGTTTCAGAGCATATATATCATATGTATGTATACAGCATATTTTCTTTACTGACTGATCCACTGACGAACACATAGCTTGGTTCATATCATGGCTACTGTGAATCTTGCTGCAATGAACATGGGAGCAAAGCTCTACGAAGTGCCTATTTAATTTTTTAAGGTATTTCTGAACTGAGAGATTGCTGTACAGTAGTTCAGTTTTTAATTATTAGAATACCCTATAGTGGTCATATGAATTTGCATTTATACCAAAAATGTAAAAGAGTTTCCTCTTGCAATTTGATATCCTTTTCATTTTGAAAGAAAGCACACTCATAGTCAAGGCTGCCACCATGTTATGGTTTTGATTTGCATTTGTAATATTATACACTGTGTTCCGTGTTGAGTAGATTTCTTCACTTGCCTTTGAGATTCATCCATGTTGTGTATATTATTAGGTTCATTTTTACTGGTAAATGATAGTCCATTTGTATGCATGTTTATTTATTACTTGCTTTAAGACATTGTGATTGTGTCCAGTTCACAGTGATTAAGAATAAAACTACCTTCATTTACTCATGATACATACAATTTTCTTTTACATCTCTCCCTTATTGTCCCATTATTCCATCCCCAAACTCTTGCAACCACCATTCTGTTCTGGACTTCTATGAGATCAAATTTTTTGGATTCTACATATGAGTGAAGTAGTTATCACTTGTCTTTCTATTCCTGTCATATTTCACTTAATATAGTGATCTTCACTTTCTTCCCTGTTGTAGCAAACTAAAAAACGAGTAAATACTTTTTCACGACTAAATAATGTTCCATTATACATTTGTACTTTAGTTTTTTAAATTCACCAATCAGTTGATGCACACTTAGGCCATTTCTATTTCTTACTTTATTGTGAAAACTGCTGACAAACATGGGAGTGTAGATGCCTCCTTGGCACATAGATTGTACTTCCTTTGGACATATACCTACCAGTGGATCATACGGTTTTTCTACATTTAATTTTTTGAGGAAGCACAATACTGCTTTGAATAAAAGCTATATTAAGTTATAGTTACACAGTATTTAAGGGTTGCTTTTTTCAATTCCTAGAGAGCCCATGTTGTCTTTTAGATTGTAGTCATTCCTACTGGGATGAAATAGTTTCTCTTTGTGGTTTTGAGTTGCATTTCTCTATGATTAGTACGCTGAGAATTCTTTCAGATGCCCATTAGCCATTTGTGTGTCAACACTTGATAAAAATTTATTAAGTTCTATTGCCAATTTTAATTGTGTTACTATTTTTGTTATTTGTTACTGAGTTCCTTATATATTTTGCATAACAGTCTTTGTCAAGTGTGCAATTTGCAAATATTTCCCCCCTTTTTATGGTCACTTGCTTATTTTTTCTTTTTCTGTGTAGATGCTTTTTAGTTTGATGTAATACCATTTGTCTGCTTTTGTTATTGATTTGTGTATTTTGGCGCCTACTCCAAAAAATCCTTACTAGCTTTCTTCTAGTAATTACATAGTTTTATGTCTTACATTTAAGTCTTTTGTCCACTTTGGGTTGATTTTTGTGATTAGTGAGTGATGAAGTCTGCTTGTGGTCATCCAATGTTCTCTGTGCCATTTGTTGAAAAGATTAGCCTTTCTGCAATGTGTGTTCTTAACATTGTTTTTCAAAATCAGTTTCCTGTAGATGCATAGGTTTATTTCTGGGGTTTCTACTCTGTTCCATGATTACAGATGTTTTTATTTATGACAATATCACACTGTTTAGGTACTACAACTTTGCAGTGTCTTTTGAATTCAGAAATTATACTGCTTTAGGCTTTGTTCTTTTTGCTCAAGAGGGCTTTGAATATCTGGACATTTTAAAGTTTGAATAAATTTTAGCAATTTTATTCTAGTTCTGTGAGGGATGTTGTTGGTATCTTTGAGAAGAATTCATTGGAGGGCTGAGGATATAGCCTAGTGATACAGTGCCTGTCTGGCAAGCACAAGGTCCTAAGTTCAATTCCCAGTACCCGCCTCAAAACAAACAAACAAACAAATAAACAAAAATTTAAAAAAAGAATGCATTGGATATGTATAATGCTTTGGATAGGATGGACATGTTAACATTGATTTTTCCAATCTATGGTAGTAACATATCTTTCCATACTTACTACACCCTCTTTAGCTTTTGTCTTAAATGCTTTACAGATTTTATTGTAGAGATCTTTTAACTCTTGGTTAAATTTATTACTTGGAATTTTATGTTTTTTAAGGCATTATAAATATGATTGCTTTTTAAATCTGCTTCAGATAAATTATTCTGGCATCAGAAAAGCTACTTATTTTTGTGCCTTTAGTTTGCATTCTCCAACTTTACTGAATTTTTATATTAATTCTAATAATATTTTTTCTTTTTTTTCTTTGTTTCTTTGTTTCTTTCTTTTTTTTTTTCCCCAATTTCAGGGTTTTCATCTCCAGACAGTGACAACTTTACTTTCTTTTTAAGTTTTTAGTTAAGTTCTTTTTAACCTTTCTCTTGACTAATTGCTCTAGCTGGGACATGTAGCCCTATGTTTGAATAAAAGTTTTTAAAGATGACAACCTTGTCTTGTCCTGATATTTTGAGATAAAGCATTCAATTATTTTCCATTCTCCATTCTCAGTCTTTTGTTTCAAATCAAGTGAAATTTAGTGATTCAGGAAAGGGTTCCTGTAGAACTAAACCAAAACCTCTTGCTGTTGGGGATCACATGCTATATATTGAGTCTAGAGGAAGTCCAAGCTTGTCCTTGTCCTGTCCTTTTGGGCCATATTGGACACATAAACTCCTTCCTTTTTTTTCTGGTTATAGCTGGAAGCCCTAGGGCTAATGCCTGCTGTGGTACTCACAGGGCAAGATAAGACCTGCTGAAGATCAAAGGAAACTACAGTTTCCTTATTGCCCCCCCCATTCTTGTTCTTGTCCTTGAAAGAATGTTTTGATCTTCTTAGTCCACAATAGTCACTATTACTGTTCCTGGAAACACCTACTGCCCTTCACCCATTGTCCTTGTCTCAGATGTAATGAATAAATAGCAAGAGTCTGTATACTTCATGACCTTTTGTTCCCAGAGAGTAAGTGGTCATCCCAGATCCCTTTTTTGCCAACCTATATTTGTCTCTTGCTCTTCCTTTAATTTTCTGCCATGCTCTGTAACTGTGGCAGGAGACTGGAACCAATCTCATGGGTCTCTAATATCTTGCCCAGATTGTTTTTAGTTTAGGATTAAATCAGATGAGGGCCACTCTAGCCTGAAGACTAAGAATTTTGAATATGGATGCCAGCACGCTAGAGTTCATATATCTAAGGGAATGTGGTGATGCCGTTGGAAAACTGCAACTTTGATTCTGTTTGTGTCAAAGGTATGAAATATTGACTTATCAGGCAGACACAGCAGGCAGAGAGAAAGCCCATCACAAGCATACCAAAGGAAAAAAATCCCTCCAATCTTGAAGTCTCTCTGTTGCACACTGTATTGTCAAAGTACAAAAGGGAGCCAGAGAGGAAACAGTAATGTGATTAGCAGAGTCCTAGGAAGAGAAAGACAATCATGGATGGTAGTTTTTGAGCTAAGAGATGGTAAAAATTAAGAAAACTAGTGCTTTATTTTCAAGGTTAATTTGTTTAATTAATATTGGACTAATGAAATCGTTTTAGGAGAGAAAAAATGGTAGAGTATTGACTGTTGTCAACTATGTTTCTCCAGGACAGAGTCTGTAGAGTCTAGAAAATGGTAGCTTGGAGAGGAATAAAAGTTTAAGGAGAGGAATGGGAAGAAAAAGGAAAGACAAATCAAGGTATATCATGTATAGGTACAAATTCTCCATGAGAAATGTGATCATTGCTTATACCTAAATTGCACCAATAAACAATTAAATTTGAAAAATTAAAAAAACCATAAAATTAAAAACAAAAACAAACAAACAAACAAACAAAAAAAAAAAAACAAAGTGAGAGGATGTTACTAACAAAAGGGAAAAATGAAAAGATTAAAAGATACAGAAAAGAGAGAGCACATCGCAGAAAACAAGAGGAAACTCTCCATAAATTGCAGCTGAGAGCAACTGCCCAACTGCCATCTGGGAGACAATGCGAAACTAAAAGCTTTTCACTCACAGAGAAACAATGGAATAGAGAATCAGTGGCGGTTGGAACCTACAAGGAAAATGTGTAATACTGCCTCCAGAGAGGCTTTCCAGTCAACCACTGGTGAATGACAACGGTGCAGTGTCTGACACCGGAATCATGGAACAAGAGCCGGTGTGGATGCGATTGTAGGGAAGGACTCAGTGTCTGAAGCAGGCTTCTAGAGCAGTCTGTTGGTTCCAAGTCATGCTCCACAACGTCAAGTTCCCGTAATGGATGAGGGAAGGACAGCCATGGGAGATGCCAGCAACCAGAGGGCCTGACACTGGTAAACACAGACCCAGCACCTGCAGTCAGAGGCCACGTTCAGCACAAGTCATACAGGATTGGAAGGTCACATTGGCACCCTGTTCTCACTGAATGTGGATGTCTGTTATCTGGCACAGTTCTGCAGGTGGCTGATAATCTTAGACTTCCAGGATGAACAGAGATAAGTCTTGGTTTTAGCTCTGCTCCTTACTCCTAGGCTGTGGAAGAGTCACACATCCAAAACA
>RJWT010049819.1:0-10943 GCA_004365215.1 Cuniculus paca | reverse complement strand
TTTTTTTTTTTTTTGTGGCACCGGGGATTGAACTCACAACCTTGCACTTGCCAGGCAGGTGCTTAGGCCGCTGAGTTAGATCCCCGGCCCTGGTGTTTTTGAGACAGGGTCTCACTATGCCATTCAGGCTGGCCTTGAGCTCACTTTGTAGCCCAGGCTGGTCTCAAACTCACAACGATCTGCCTGTCTCAGCCTCCCGAGTGCTGGGATTACAGGAGTGAGCCAGCACGCCCGGCCTTAGAAACAAATTTTTCAAATTATGCTTTGATTAACTTCTATGGCACTGACATATTTTTTAACTCTGCCCATCCCCAAAGAATAGTGGAGACACAGAAGGCACTTAAGGTAGTGTATACTTTCGTTAAAAGACTTTTTACTTAGGTATAACATTAGTGTTTGCCTCCTGACAAAAAATAATAATTAATGATGTAATAAGCATCTTAGTGATTTAGTACACAATTAGGCTCACTGATTATGAGAGTCCATTTGCTTCTAGACAGAGACAATTGAAAGATATTTCCATTTTTTATAAAAGAGGATACCATAGCATTGAAAACATAATACTCACCCAAGATTATAGGGGTAGTTTTAAAAATTACTATTGACCCTGCATTTTGCCTGTTTATTGCACTAAGTGATTGAATGGAGAACAGAGTACTATATTGAAACTTATTCAAGTTAATTTTTACCATAATGCAAACAACTAAGAAGCATTCATAGGGACTGCTTTAGTGCTTCCCCAGCAGCAAGTTCAAAGGAATGGAACTACATTGCATTTGATACAGGTCTCCTCTGTAAGCTTCAATTATTTCATGTGCAAATCAGCTCTCCAGGTTTGTTACAAGGTAGTGTGACACTGGCATTGTGCTTGCATAAAGTGGGTAGGTGATGTGGGTTAGATCTCTCTACATGATAACTCAGTGAATGAATGACTGCTTTATTATATACTAGTTAAAGTGACATAGGGAATTAGGGAATGGCAGAATTGGCTGAGGAAGTAGGTGTGACCCATTAATTACAAGATCCTGGACAGATTTTCAGAGCAGTTCCCTAAATCCTGCACATGACCTTGACCCGAGAACTCAAGCAGGTTTTCAACAGGATGGCCTAGAGCTGAAGTCACCCTGAAGCATGGGATTCTAGCACCACTTCTTGGGTTCCATATGTAGAATTTCTCACAGTTTCCTTGAGATTTGAGCCGCATAAATGGACACAAACACCAAGAAGAACTTGCTATGGTGGCTTTCCTCACCGTTGACCATCCTGCTTCGTCCAAGGTCTTCTTCTATCTTGCTTTTTCCTATTTTACTCAGCCCAAGTTTACTCTGCAGAGACAGTTTCCCCCTCATTCTTCACTTTTACTTTTTTCAAATAAACTTTTTCCCTGCTTTTTGCTCATTCTGTTCAATCCTTCATTCAAGATGAGGAGAACCTGAATTCAACTCCAGAAGGAGAGGCAACCAACCCAGAAACTGGCAATGTTTACTTGACAAGTTACTTCTAAAAGGAGCAACCTGGTAACGTTTTGATGTATCCATCTAGGAGAGTCAAAACCCAGGAGATTCTGATAACAAAAATATGTATACATTACATTCTGATTGCAGCAATTATATAGTGATATTTTTGGAAGGAGAGATTAATTTTTCGGAGTATGTTGCCATTTTTAGGGACAAATGAGACCAAAACAAAAGATGAAACAGTAAGTCCACGTAGAAAATTATACCTGCAATTTTAGTCATGCCAGAAAAATGTATAGACAGAACTGATTGCAATGTGACTGAATTCTGGAAGATGGAATTTGGCTCTCTGTTAGGTAGACAGACTACAAAAGCAAACTCAGGTTAAGGAAACAAAGTAGGTTGTGTCTCGAAAATCTGGGGTACACATCTGCAGAAAAGTAAAATTATTCTAAGTTAAGCAGTAATAGCATAATGTATAGTATTCTTTGAAATTCAATTTAAAAGTTACAAAATTGTACACAGTTACAATGTTGAACTTGAAAGGTATTTCCACTTTTCATGTTACTCTTACTTTATGGAAATATCTGTTTTGGAATTGAATGGCTTACACTGGCCTCTTATTCATTTCAACCTTGATTTAAAATGTAGAAAAAACATGACTATTTTTAGTTGATTCCATCTGGGCAGGAAAATACCCTACCACCTCACAGCCTAAAACAAACAATTATTAGTGATGGTCTCATTAAAAATTGGTTTCCCTTGATATAATGACTTTTCCCTTCACTTTTTAAAAAGAGATTTAGATATGTAAGACATATGAACTAAATTGTGTTTATGTGACATGAGCCAAATTTAAAGCTCTTGCTAAGATTATTGCCCTTTTAATATCCTCCCCTATTCCTTTGTGGCACGAAGTCTAAATTTTTAAAACTTTTCTAGAGAAAGCAATTTATACATATAAAATACTTGGAGTGCCCTAAGGGTTGCGCTTGTTGCAGAGACGAAAGACAAGTTTGACTTTAAATTTAAGCTTCAAACATTTATGACCTAAATAGGGATGTCATTCTGAATTAAGCCTCAAATGCTTTTTTATAGGCAAAAGGGTATCATCGCTAAGATGAGCTATAAAAGACTGAAACAAGGCCCTAGTTACTTCCACTCATCAGAGAATTAGTTTTTTTCTCCCTAAAGAGCAGGAATTTCAACTGACGATCCTTCTCTCCTACCAATTTGGGCACCCGTGCCCCTCTTTCAGGAATACCTTACCAGTTTCAATCAGTGCAGATATTTTACTGTTCCCTCCTGCTGCTCACAGATATGTCCGGTACTGATGTAAAATCACTGACACGTGACAGCAAATATTCAGGGCTGCACCACTCCAACTCATCAGTCAAGGACACCAACTAAATGTTGCAGAAGTCCTTCTCATTGTTCCTACGTGCCCTTTCTCTCCTTTCATAGTCTGTTCTTACACAAATACATCCTTTTGAAAAGGCTTTGACAGTTTTTCTGCTTTCTTTGCCTTTTTGGCTGTTTATGAAACCTGAACCTTAGTAAGTAGCCTATGTCCTAACTCATCTCCTTCCACTTCCATCCACCTAATTGGAATTAGATTATCATCTGGCGGTAATGCTCAGCAGCCAAGACTATCAGAGAACTGACCTAAGGCAGCTCGAAGAACTGTGTCTTCAGTATCTCCTAGGGTCTTTGCCATTTTGCTCCCCCGTCATGCTTCCTAATTATTCCCAATTTTCGTGTAACTTGTTAGATTTTCCAAGGTCAAGAAAAACAGATTCTACTTGGGGCTCTCTTATTTTAGTTTTTAAAATATTTATTTATGTATTTATTTATTTTTGGTTTTGGGAATTGAACTCAGGACCTTGTACTTGCCAGGCAGGCACTTATGTTGCTGAGCTATATCCCTGGCCCCTTGGGGCCCACTTGTAAGGAAAGACTGAAATGCCTTAAAATATTATCCTCTATTAAAGACTCAATTTTATTTTTCATTCCTTAGGCCTCAAATATAGGTCAATTACTTATTGAAATATTCAAATATCAAGTAATAAAATGTGATCTATTTTTTGTGACCTTGAAAAATCTAAGAAGTTACATGAAAATCTGGAGGTATAATATTGTGTCACCACTCTTAGTTAAGACAGCTATAGTAGGATCCATCTAAATATGTGATGTTTTAATTGAGGTTTTGATCAGAGAAAAGTATTTTAAGGTCAGCAGAAGCAACTGCAGAGTTTTGAGTGTGTCTGTGTGTGTGTCTTGATATGTGTGTGTGTGTCCATGTGTTTGTGTCTGGTGAGGTTGATATAAAAATTTTAGGCAGACAGACTTACATTTAGTCCATGCAAGTGCTTATAAACTTTAATTTTAAAAAAGGACCATGCTTTTATGTAAATAATCAAGCCTGTAAAATAGACTATCCCTTTGATAATTTTTCCGTAGCAGTATTTGGGATACAAATACTAACTGTCATTTTGTTATCCCTCTATTTGTCTGAGTATTGAAAGAAAAAAGATAATTGAAAATAAATATATATCTCAAAATCTTCCTGTGATCTCACTTTTTAAAACATATGCAGATATATAAAAAAACTCTCCCTTCAAATTACAGAGCTTGGAATTCCATCTCTGTACTTCAGTCATTATTTCCACCTGGAAAAGTTCTTTAATACCCTGCTCTTCCCCACTAACCTTGAGTGTGGGGCTTTTTCTTGTTATCCCAATCACTCATTCATACTATGGTTTCCCACTAATCAATTTACGTGGCTTTCTTACTTTGAATTGCAAGCTTCTTAGAGAGCATTCTTAGTCTATTCAAACTGGTGTACCAAAATACTAGAAACTGCATGACTCATGGACAAGAGATATTTGTTTCTCATATTCTGCAAGCTAGGAAGTCCACAATCAATATTCTATAGATTTTGTATTAGATGAAAGTCTGATTTTGGCTTGCAGATGGTGCTTCGCACTGTCATCTCAAATGGTGAGAGAAGCTACCTCTCCGGGTCTTTTTTATTAGGACACTAATTTCATTAATTCTGACTCAACTCTAATAAACTAACCTCTCAGCAGCCTCCTATCTTAATGCCAACACCTTGGTGATTAGGTTTCTACATAGGCATTTAGAGGAGCACAAGCATTCAGAAAATAATGACTCTGTGTTATTTATCTATTTATTTAATCTATGTATCTTAATTAATTACACAGGAAATGTTATCTAAAATGAGGTGGGATATACTATCTTTTAATGATGTCTTTTGAAATTCTTTTATTATTCTCATGGAGGCCTTCCGTTGTGATTCTAGGTTTTCCTCACACAATTAGAAACCATTTCTATATTTGGTTTTACCTACCTAATTGTACATTGTTATTAAATAGAAAAGTTGTTACTGCTATGAAGTATACTACAGTAAAAAGAAAGATTTTTTAAAATTATGCAACTTGTCTGATGGGCCAGGCCATTTTATTTTGAAATTGTAGAACAAGAAAGTCCTTTAATTCTCATAATACAGTCTTTCTTATTACGTAATTATAGTGCTAACTGTATGGAGAAAGGTTGCGAAGTCAATTTAGGACAAGTTTTCTGGAGTAAACTTCTGCCAAAATTTGTGAAACGAGAAAATTTGACTGTTTTACAAATAAAACTCTAGAGAACAGACAACATAAGAGGACTGAATAACAGCATTTCTGCACAATGACAACATTAGGGATATGGAAGGTGAAAGAAATTTTCCATTCTAGGGAATCTCTGAAACACTTAGGAACCTTTAACAAAAAAGTAGAGGAAAACAAAGTAAAACCATAGAATCAATTTGGAGTGGTGAAAGATAAACAGCTCTCAGTGAATTTCTACCAGGAGAACATTTCATTTCATTGTTCAGACATACAAGTAAGTATGTGCACACACACACAAATACACATTCACACACCCACGATATCATGCAACAGAAGAGCAGATTTTTATTATTTCTAGTTAAAATGTGAAAATGTTTTTCTTCCTCCAGTTTTTTTGTTAATCTGTGCCTCAAATGATGTATTCTGAATACCTTCCTTTAAAAAATAGCTGTATTTCCTTAAATTTAGAAATACAAAAGACTGGTCACTTGGGGTGGGAGGTGATGATTAATATGAAAACAAGCCCTAGTAATTCTATACAGAGAGTAACCTGCTTGGTAAATCAAAAGAACTGAGTAAAATTTTAGCATTTTTGTAGTTGCAGAATTGAAAATTCTGGGGTGTTCCAAGTATTTCTCAAATCTAGCATTAAAACAGCATGCTACTCAGAAAACGAATTGCATCTCTGATTGTGTGTTCAAAGAATTAGACTTAGGATTGACCTAAGGTAGAGATGACCAATTTTAAAAAGGCAATTACATGATGATATTTGGGAGAGGGCTGACTTTCAATTTACAACGATTACTGCATGGGTGATCACACTGGTCAGACAGGAAGTCAACTTCTTTTGGACATTTAAATATAATTACCCAATGTTAACTGGATAAAAGTGAAAAAAAATTATAAAGCCTTTGAAATTAAGTTCTGAATTGTTTATCATGTTAATGTCACATGAGTAGCTCATAATCTTAGAAAAAAAAGTATAACATCCTATTTTTGAGAAATTTCTAGCTTTGACTAGCATCTTGATGGTAATTTTTCATGACTTGCAGAAGGTTGTGAAGTAAAAGTGACTTTCTTTTTATCTTACAGTTATAATCTGTACATAAAAAATTATTAAATGTTTTAACTCTTAAAGTCTTCCTAAAATCTTAGTGGAAGAGGTAGTAGTAGAAAATATTTAAGCAAATTAAGACAATCTAACACAGAAGCATATATTTATCCATTAATTTGATTAAATTTAGAGCATATGATAACTACCAATTTTTAAAAACAAAACTGGAAGGCACATAAAAGTGTATCAGTAAGGCTAAAGTATGCTTATTAAAATTTTTCTTTCAGTTAACCAATTTTCTACTGAAAATACAGAAATTTTCTACCGAAAATACATTTTCTAGGGCATGATGCAAAATATATTTAGTGGTGAGACCTGCGGTCAAAGTGTAAGAGTTATTTTAATTATCTTAAAATGCAATGTTGAATTTTTGAGAAGCTTGTTTCCAGATTTATTTTACATAAAATTATACAGTGAGATGGAAAAATAAACAAGTCACTCTTGTATATCAGAGATTTGTAAGCAATGATACAACAGTTTTTAATTTGTGTTAATAGCCTTTGGCAGAAAAGAGATACCAGAATAAGCAGAAAAATATGACAGACTTGAAACGAGACTACATTTTGTAATCCATAAGCTATCATTCTTTTATATAATATTTGACAAACTGGGGAAAGGATTAGGTAAATCAATTTCCCTGAGCATCTGCTACTTAAAGGCTATATGGATAAACAGAAGTCACCAGTTCCTTTTGCAATCACAAGTGTTGGCAAAGCTTCCAATTCAGAAAAAAATATACTGTCTAGGTGTGTTACATATATTAGAAACATTAACCCATGTCAGGAGAATATTCAGTATTGCTGGTGTACACTAAAAGTTGCTGAGGTTTTAACTAGTCACAAAAGTTAACTGAAGTTTATCTGAATCTGTATAAATGATACTATGAATTAAAGTGATAAATGGTAAATTTTAAGTCAGGTATTGTCTGAACACAACTGTGAAGAATCTGTATTCATTGGAATAGCGCTAAGAAAAAACATGCATCACATTGTAACATTTATGAGGCTGTATTTTTATGTGAACATTAACATTTTAATCTTTCTTACGGATTAACTATTAGCAAGCATATGTAGAATAATTTGCTTTATTTTCATGTAAAAAATGTGTTTTTTTCATTTCCTAAATCATAGAGAATAAAAAGTTGTAGCATGACCTATTGCAAAACTTTAGTTCAGATTATCAAAATTTACATACTATTTTTAGCCACTCCAGCCTTTCTTCAGGCTGTCTTTCAATTTTGCCAAGGAGAAAATAACACAAAAACTGATTATATTCGATAAATACCTATGTCTCAAAGGCATCAGACTTTATTAATTTTATAAAGAATGAAAAATATGTTGGAGTGAGACTCAGACAAGATACTGAATTAAATTTTTAAGTTATTGCTTTCTAAAATTGTCAGAACTTGTGAATAATATGAAAAACTACCACTCCTAGAATAAAATAATTTTTGTTCTAAAACATCCCTATACAACTGATCAAGATTAAAAGATGAGATGAATTTGGACAAAACGGATGTTAACATGCATTCACGATGATCTTGTTTCTCTATCAGACAATATACATCATTAATAATAATAATAATAGCACAATACGTTCCCAAATTACATTCAACATAATTACAAATGCATCATCAGTCTAAAATAATTGTGATGACTGCTTCTAGGCCTTTTGGCTAAGATCAATTGTAAAGTAATTATGATAAATTTAACTATACTGTAGATTTGAAAGTTTTGTTAACAAATTTTAAAATGATTCTAAGCCCCTTTGTAGGATTTCAAATATTTTTCACTTAAGAAACTATAGTGAAAAGCACAGAAAATAAAATGTTCAACCAAGTTACACTATACAGATACAACAATAGACATATTACTAAACGAGTTATTTCATAAGGAAACAGAAATGTATCATGTGAAATAAACATTTGGAGCATTACTTAGTCCAGATTTTAAGTGAGTATTAGGTAAAAGAAAAATCTTATGCAGTTATTTTATGAGTAGCACCAAATGTTGGTAATATTCATGCACAGATAGATCCATCCATCGAAATAACTTTGGTTGGCACAAAGTGATTCAAACACGGAATTGTTTGCCATGATTACTGTCAATTTGACAGAAAAATGATATGTTTTAGATTTTTTCTATTTTTTAATAGCATTTTCCCTGTTCCAAATTTCCTTATTATCATCCCAATCCAGCAAAGTGTATTTTTGTCTTGAGTCCCCTTCATTTTGGCTTTTATGAGACCTCAAATGGCTAGTGCTTACATCTAAGCCGTAACGAAAGGCAGTCTCTTCCCCAAATCTTTCAAAGACTTTTCTAGTTAAGGGCAGAATTTTCTCCCTGTTATCAGACTCAACTTGCCCTTGTAAACACCATCAGCTCTTCATGTTCAACTCATATTCTAAGCTTTTGTCAGGTGGAGTGCTTATAATTACTTTATCATATTTTATATTCTTTTGAAAGTTGTGTGCTTTTAATGATACTGCATGTTCTTACACGGTAAAGTCCTTAGAAAGTAAAAATTAAATCTGTTTTTAGAATCTCAAAGTCAGTTGCCTTCATAACCTGAGTATAATCATAGTGGGAGACTTTAATACCCTCATTGTAATAGGAGAACTAGAAAAAAGTTAACAAACATCAGAATTAATCTACACTACAGGTCTAATGGACTTAATGGATATCTATAGAATGTTCCAATTAACATCAGCAAAATACACTTATTTTATAGTCCTTCAGAGAATTTTCTTCGAAACACCATATATTAGGCCATAAAAAGTGTGAGTAGGAGCCGGGCGTGGTGGCTCACGCCTGTAATCCCAGCACTTGGAAGGCTGAGACAGGCGGATCATTGTGAGTTCAAGACCAGCCTGGGCTACAAAGCGAGCTCAAGGCCAGCCTGAACGGCATAGTGAGACCCTGTCTCAAAAACAGGGCTGGGGATCTAGCTCAGCGGTCTAAGCGCCTGCCTGGCAAGCGCAAGGTCATGAGTTCAATCCCCGGTGCCGCAAAAAAAATAAAAAATAAAAAATAAAAAAAGTGTGAGTAGGGCGGAGTAACTTAGCAGCATAAGTACCTGCCTCGCAAGTGCGAGGTTGTGAGTTCGATCCTTGGTGCAAAAAAAAAAAAAAGTGTGAGAAAATAACAAAAATATAAAATAGTTTACTTGTTGTATCGGAGCATAATATAATGAAATTAGAAAGCAATAAAAGAAATCATAGAACTTATAACTACTAATAGTTTGCTGAAGAAACCAGGGCAAAGTTTAGAAATTCATAGAATCAAAACTGAAATAGTAATGGAAACACTACATATTAGAATCCACTACATATTAGAAGGGACACCATGAAGGCAGTTCTATAAGGGAACTCTATACCTATCAGTGACTACATTAGAAAAAAATGGAACAAATCTGATTAAATAACCTAATGATATATATCAATGTCCTAGAAAAAAAGAACAAACCCAACCCCAAACCAATAGAAGAAAATAAACATAAAAATTACAGTAGAAATTAATTAAATTGAGACTGAAAATGACAAAAGGTTAATGAATCAGATTTAGTTCTATGAATAGATGAACAAGATTGATAAATCCTTACATTTTAATCTTATATTAATAAACAGTATTATCAGAAGAAAGAGAGAAGGCTCAAATTACTAAAATTAGAAATGAAAAAAGTGAAATTACAACAAACACCAGTGAAAATCAGGGGATTATCAGAAATGATTCTTAAATTGTACATTCCAAAAATTGGAGAATCTGAAAAATAAATGGAAAAATACCTAGACATATAACCAATATAAATTGAACCAAGAGGATACACAAAATCTAAACAGATTGGTAAGCAATGAATCTCAATTGAAGTAGTAATGAAAAACTATTAGCTAGAAAATGTCCAGGACCACATGGATTTACTGATGAATTCTAGAAGACTTTTAAGAAGAACTAACACCAAAGTTCCTCAAAATTTTCCATGCAGTAGAAAGTCAAGATAACTTCCCAAACTAATTCTATAAAGTCAATATTACCTTGATACTAAAACCAGATAAAAACTCAACAAAAAGGAAAACTACAGAACAATATTCTTTATCAACACAGATATAAAAACCATCCATAAATACTGAGAATCAGAAGTCAACTTTAAGAAGAACATACACCATGTCCAAGCACCTTTCATTCCAAGGATGGTTCAATATATGTGAGACAATAAATATAATACACCACGTAAGTAGAATCAGGGATGAGATTCACATGCTAATCCCAATAGATGCTGAAAAAGCCTTTCACAAAATTCAACACACTTTCATAACAAAAACCCTGATGAAAATAGGTATGAACAACCTCACTTTACAATGGTGACAGCCATGTATGACAAACTTACAGTCAACATCACAGTGAATGAGGAAAAACTGAAACGATTCCCTCAACATCAGGAATAAGACACATGTATTCAGTCTCACCACTTCTGTTAAATACAAACTTGAAAGTTTAGCTAGAGAAATCTGGAAAGATAAAGAAATAAAATGAAAGCGATCACGAAAAGATGCCAAATTCCTGTTTGTAGACAACATGGTACTTAACACACACCTCCCCCAACACACACAAATTCTATTTGAGGACTTTTAGAAGTGAGGAACAGATTCAGAAAGATGGCAGAACAGTAAGCAGCAGAGTAAACAGTCTCTCTGAGAGAAACAGTTCAGATGCTGGAATATCACATCATGGAGAGGACAAGAAG
>RJWT010049818.1:0-10944 GCA_004365215.1 Cuniculus paca | reverse complement strand
TGATATCAGAGTATTTTTGTGGCATCTAACATACATTACTTAAAAGGTGTTTTATATTTTAGTTGAAAATAATATCTTTGAAGTGGTTAGAAATGCTAATCTGGACTTGGGACAGGAATACATAATGTGTGCAAACATAAGTGTGTATAAGAGTTTCTGCAGCAGAGACGGAGAAACAGAAATACTTTCATTTAACTTCCTAAGTGACTCTAGTGGCCCAAGACCAAATGGGTAAAGTGTGTCTTGATAATAAGCACACAAAAACTAAAGTTTGTACTTTGTAAGTCATCAGTTCCTGGTTGTCTTCCAGAAAGCTTTTCAAAGTCAAAAATGGTCTTCTATAGAAAGTCTTTCTGCTGCACCTGCTCAGGATTCATGTACTGAAATCTTGACCTTATGATTATTTGTAAGTTTCAGGAAGATAAATTTCTATCAGGATTGCCAAATTCTAAGAGTGAAAACCTTAAATAACTAGAAATCTATACCAAAAAAATTATGTTAAAAAAATGAGCCAAAAAGGGGCCCCAGATGAAGAAGTCCATACTGTCTTACTCAGCAGGGCTTCTTAAGGGCAGAGGACAGAGATGTTGAAGAGAGAATGGACTTTTCCATCTTATCCATTACCCTGACAGGCAAAATTGGATTGTATTTTCTAGTTTATGGCAACAAAGGAGCAAGAGATGAAAAGGTCTATTTCTTTTCTCTCCTGTAGCAATTGAATCTTCCCACATCAGCTGTAACGTCAAATTTGCTCTCAATTATGAATTTCTACCTTTGAGCATGTTAATCATAATTGGCATTAAGTAAAACAAAACATTTTTAGCATGTGAGTAGCTCATGTGGCAAAGTGTCATTTAAAAATTCTTCTGATCTATTTCATTTATAGAATTCTACTACATCGTTTCAAACCTTAGGTCTAGATTTGTTTCTTAGTTACTTGCTTATAAGGTGATGTAATGGTTGACACATTGTGTCAACTTGAGAAGTGTAAAAGTTTAATGAAGCAACTCAGCAGGGTGCCAGGGTCCTTACTTTTTAAACATCCTCATCCTGTGTAAGGGGAGGGAATGGGAGATGGTGAGTGCTACACCCGCCCTGGGGTGTGGTACCCAGCTTACAATATTAGGGAGGAAAAGAGGCTTGCTCTCTCCTTTCTGCTCTTACTGTTTTTTCTGTCTTCTGCCAGCTTCAAATGTTGCCCCTGTGCCATGCCACCCTGATATGGAGTCAGCTGATTACAGACTGAAACCTCTGCAAGTTGTGAGCTAAATAAATCTTTCCTTCCTTATCTTTGGGTATTTTTCTCAGCAATGAGAAAAAGTAACTAAGACATGATTATGTTCAACATTGTCAAAAAAACGAAACAACGATTTGAATGTGTAAAAAGAAATGCTCTTTTTATTCAATATAAGAAATCTCACTGTATTTCAGTTATTTCAAATTAAAATGGATGCAAAAACTTTTGAAGTATGGCCAAGAAACTAAACAGAAGTAATTTATGAGTGAGAAATGAGACACTTTGAATGTTAAATAATGAAGGAACATGAAATTAGAAGCAAAAAATGTAGAATACTTAAACTTTTCCAAAATGACAGTTGTCCATAGAGAAAAGTATGCAAATTAAGCCTTGGCTAGATTTCATTCTTCCAGTTGTTGAATTTCCAGTTGTTGAAAATTAAAAAATAATTATTTCACTTGGCAAAAATGAAATCCATGTTAATTTAGAGTATGCCATGAAGAATACGTTGTAAAGCATCGGTTTCAAAGATTGACTTTATCTCTAACTTCTGGATTCATTCTCAGACTTGAGTTTCTATTTTATTTCCTGCAGCATTTTATCCTGTACTCTTTCCATCACTGTTGTTCAGACGTGGAATCACTGTGCAGTTGGGGTAGTCATTTTTACACTTGGCTTTTAATAAATGTTGCTTAATGTTAAGGTGGCCACATTATGGACTTTTTTTTCCTCTCCTTTTGGTGATAACAGTGTCCTGGTGAAAGAATAACAGTATAGTAAAAGCAATTATTTGTCCACTTTTCTTGGTTATTGGTTTTTATTCAAAGCTGTAAAAATGGATCTGGTCACTGCCCTGGGTATTTCTAGTGGACTCTCAGTTGTATGATATGTAAGCAGAAACTGTCTGTAGAAACTGGCCATGCTTAGAGAGGGGCAGGAATGATGTGAGAAATTGGCTTCTCTGGCTGCTGCTTTCCTTGTCCTCCTAGGTCATGTTAACCCAGCAGATAGAGAAATTAACTTTGATATCTAAGAGAACACAATGAAGGTTTATACCCTCAAGAAATGTATCCTTTGACTGGGGAAACTAAAAGACCACTCCACAAATTCTAATACGAAAATCAATGAAAACAAGTCCTATATGAGAAAAATAACAAATGTGTACAAAGAGAAAGGAAGCATAATTTAAACCTGACTAGATCATTGGAGAAGCCTTTATAAAGATGCCATTTTGCCTAAAGTTGAATGATGGATGAAGTTGTGGTAAACAGAGAAGGAAAGATAGGGCATTCTCACTAATAAAAACAACAGTGAGGAACAGAGGAAACACATATTGGGTTCTAAAAAAGGTAGTCAGGCTCACCAGTTGGAAGACACAGCAGGATGAAACAGGAGCACATCATGAACTGGAGAACTTGGGCATTGAATGCCAAGCACAGTGCTTTGAGCTGTGTTCTGCAGGCAAGAAGAGCTACTGGATCTTCAATCCTTTTTCTCATTCTTTTGTTTCTCCTCCTCCTTTTTGTTTTCTACTGACATTATTGAAACAAGTTCCCTAATAGCAGCTGAATGATATTGTAGGCTTGCTATCATACACTGTTTTAAGCACTTTATATTTATCGACTTTAAATTTTTCTAATAGCTCTAGAACTAGGTACTACTAACATCATTTTCAATTCATACATGAAACAACTGAGACACAGAGAGATAATGTAGCCTATTCACCATTATATGGTAGAACATGATAGCACTCAAAGACAAGCAAGCAGTCTGAATCCATGGTCACATTCTTATTCTTACTCTGTTCTATCTCAAATGGAAATTTGAAAAATAGTGTATGACTGAGACAGTAAGCAGAGAAGACTTCCAGTATTTGCTTCTGCTCTGGACACCTCCCCCCAGTATTTCTTCTTGTCCAAGAGGCAAAAAATCTACCCCAGCCTGCCACTATTCTGAGACCTGCCATCAGAAAGTCTACACTCTGCTTCCCTCATAGGAGGTTTCCCACTGTACATACTGGAAGGAAGAATTTCATTAGAGAAACCCAGTGGCAGAGGTCCTAGGGAGGAGTTATGTGAATGAAGTAGCATGGCATTAAGTCAACTATACCTACTTGAGTCCCCACTTCTTGGGCTGCTTTTGATACTGCAAGTATTCTCCAGTATAAATAGAAAAACTATGTAACAAATAAGTTGAGTGACTGGGTGAAAATTACATTACTCAATAGTGGAAAAAGAAAGAAAATAATGAATGAGTATTCTTTGTTTTAAAACACAGCTTTCTTCACTTAATCACTTCTTTCAGTTCATGAGAGATAAACTGAAGGAAATAGACAAGATGTCACTAAAGCACCATGACATACCTTCAGAATAACAGTGAGGAAAAGTCAGCTGAGAGTAAACTGCTAGGAAATATGTTTGGCCTATTGAAAAAGCACTACGAGCTAGATATTCTGTTCACTACAAAACTATGAAATTTCAAAACATTAAAATTTGACTGCACACGCAACCTCATTAAATAAAAACTATTAGTGATTATAAGCTCTGCAGATGTCATAAACAGATTACTCACTTTAATTATTTGAAATCAATGTCTACAATGTTTTTCATCTTGCACAAAAATTAAAGATTCATGTGAATAATATGCTTCGTATATTTCTTGTACTATTTGTTAATTGTCTAACACTGATCTCACCTACCTTTGTAAATGTGCTAAGTAATTACTAATATTTTGAGGTATTTCACTCATTTAGTCAGTGTTTTATAGGTGTCTACCATGGTTGATGTGCTGTGAAGTGCATACTAAATGGCTATGATGCTGTATATACTAAAAAAACTAAGGTTGATTATAGAAGGTGCCACATAAATTATTATAACAACCTGTATCTTATGCTCTCCAAAGTCTCAAACCTGCTTATTTCACATTAAATGGTCCTGCCACTTTCTATCCTATTTTCATGCAAGATATGTAGCATAGACCTCTTATCCCGTCCTTTGTAACGGCCTTCTGTTGCTACTTCCCAAATTGCTCCCAATTGTGCTTGCTTATCTTCATTTCCATCATCACAATCACCTTGTCAGTCCAAGCTACCACCAGCTTGTATTTAGGCTACTGCAACTGATCTTTTGCATCCTCTTTTGTCATTATTAGTATAATTAAATTGCCACCCTGCACTCAGTGATCTTTGTGAATTGCAAGTCAGATTATTTCACCTTTCTGATTAAAATATTTCAATTGCTGGGCTCACAATGAACCTTAAAACCCATAACATAGCCTGAAAAATTTGGAGTTTGCCTTTTTAATTCCAGGATGCTCCTCTCTATGTACCAGCCACACTAACTTTCCTTCAGTCTTTCAAGTGCTTCAAGATCAGTTCTGTTATCAGACCTTTACATAGGTTGTGCCTTTAGTCTAGGTTACTCCCTGTCCACACCTCAACCTTACTTTTCAACAACACTGAGATCTCAGATCAGGCAGGGAAGTCTTTCCCAGTGTAGTCCAATAGCACTGTGTATGTTTCCCTTGAGCACTTTTATTTTAATGTTTATGTGGTTCTAACATCTGCCTCCTTTACTGAAAGTCACGCGAAAGAAACATTATCTTTTTTTGGCTTAGCCTTCTATCACCAGCAGGGTAGCCAATACATACATGTGTTTCATAAATACCTGTGGAATAAGTAAATGGATAAATATAAACATTTAAAAGAGAGACAAGTTCCAGTTAATGTGCTGGTGGTTTGCTCTTTATAGCAAGATTTTTAGATTATACTTTAAAGGAAAGATAAAATTTTGAAAGATAATATTTTGTGAAGCACATTTTAAGAATACAAAAAAGAAAAAAGTGCAGGAAGAGAAAGAAATAGAGTATGCTAGATCATTTGGTTCACTTTTTAGAGGACAATTAATGAGAGATATTACCAGAAAAGTAGTTTTAAAATAACAAAAAGCTTACTGGCATACTGGCCTAGCGAGGATGGGCTGTGTGTCAGGAATGTAAAGGGACTACAGGTTTCTAATCAGCGCTGATATTGTTAGTTCATTACATAATCATTGTGACAGATTATTTAGCGCACAACACTGGGAGAATCTATCTCTATGATCAAGTGGCTTGGTAAGAAAATTACTTTAGTGAGTTCATGGAAGATGTAAGAATCAGAAATAGGGACAACTACCAGGAAGCTGTTACATGTGCCGTCTTGAAACAGTAAAAATGATTAGCTGGAAATGAAGAGAAAAATCCTGGGTAGGTGTAAAGTTAGGATGAGTGCTATAGAGAAAGTAAAGGGGCATGAAAAGACATACTGGGTTGGACAATTGCTATATGGCAAAGGTCATATGTAAAAGATCAAAAATCAACAGTCCTGTAGGCAAGTGCCTTGTGGTTAGGCTGCACATCACAGTGTTTTATTGAATCAGTTTCCTACTGCTGCTGTGAAAAGTTTTTACAAACTGAGTAATCTATGCTACAAACATAGATTTAGTGGTTTATAGTCAGAAGGTTAGAAGTCTGAGATGCATTTTAATGTCAAGGTATCAATAGCATTGCAAGGTATCAGTAGCAATGCATTCTTTCTGGAAGTTCAAGGAGACAAGTTGTAGTGTTTTAACTAATGGTCAACTTGTAACATGAAGCTGAACTGTGTCAGTGAGCATGGTTCTGGGTGTGGAAAGTTCACCTTATGATTGTTGCCAACAGCATAAAAGAACTGGAGGGGAAGGTGGTGTGCTATTGATTCTCCTGGAGTAGCTTGTCATGCTGGTTTTCCTGATATGAACTCAGCTATTCTCATAGTTGGAGGAGCTTGGGTCCTCACTGTTGCTGTGGATGGTTGTGGTTCTCTTCAGGGTAGCTCTGGTCCTTACCTTGAGCATTACTTTCTGGCTCCAGTACAGATCCCTTGGCATGGTGGCACAGATGCTTCACACCACTGGCAAAAACTTTCTAACTTCCACACACTGGCCTTTGGGCCTTCCAAGTATAGATCCTTGATATGGGCTTGCATGACACATTGTTGTGCACTATAGGACTTCAGATGGCCCCATTGCCATGGGCTTTAGGCCTTTAACTGGACTTTTGCAGGACATTGCTGCAGGATTCAGACCCTCAGCTGGGTCTTTAAGTCTCCAGCATATGGGCAGATCCTGCACTCTTCTGCATTTGACTTTTTAGATGAATATTATAAAATCATCCTATAAATTATGTGTCCTGTATTAAATCTATTGCCTCACAAACCCCAACTACAATGCAAGTAGAATTTATTTTTGCCTTGCCTTTTCTAGCAATTCAAAGTTGCCTACACCCCAGGATCCATGATCCTGTATCACTTCGACCTGTGCTTCTGTTGTTTTATTATGTTCCCTGAATCTGACTATTTTAGTTACTTTTCTTTCTTTGCTGAGACAAAATACCTACACCTAAAGTTAAAGGGCGAAACATGTTTTTAGCTCACAGTTTGTAGAGGTTTCAGTCCATAATCAACTGGCTCCAAGCTAGGGAGGCACAGCAGACAGGTATCACAGAGGAGAAATAGTTCATGATGGGAAGAAGGTAGCAAAGCAAGCGAGAGAGGCAAGACAAACTTCTTTCTGTCCCTTATATCATATCCAAGCTAGCAGGATTAGAGAAGTGCCAAACCAATCAGACAGCATTGTTTAGTAATCGCCCACCTTTAATCTTAGCACCTTTAACCCTAGCAAAGCAATTAATCAGTCACACCCTCTAGATTCAGCCACCTCTGAAAAAGCTCCACCTATGACTGCATGAGGCTTTGAAAGGATATCTAAACATAGCCATAGCATTGACATTCCTTATAATTATGTTGTGTTGCCTTGGGTAATGAAAGATAATCTTTCCATCCCCAAATGCTTAATATAATTACATATGCAAAGTCCCTTTTGCCATTTAAAATATATTCATAGACTCTGAGATTAAGATGAGGCTATCTTTGGAAGGTCATCATTCTGCTTACTATAATGAGAATTCTAACACTCGTTATATTGCCCACATCCATCACATACATACACATATAAGGTTTTAATAATTGTTTGTGGAGGTTGAAGTGATGATAATAAAAATAAATGAGTGGTAAGTGTCCAGAAAATTGAGAGGATGTATTTTCAGTCTGTATACAACCTTACAATGTGTGTGAAAAAAGTTTTTACTTGGTACACATTTGATTATAGAAGATACAAGTGAGCTAAGGAGCTTCCAGGAACAGCTAATAGTAATAAGGAAACCAGGAACTTTGAATTATATTATTCAGTTTAGAACCACAGGTACCCAAAGTGTGCATTACAGAAGTAAAACACTGAAATGTGTGTTGGCAATTTAGAGTGACTCAAAATTGACTCAATATTTCTTTTCCTCATCACATGGTTTTCAGATGGACTGTACTCATTCATTCATTCTTCCATTCAGTCATTCTTCCATTCAGTCATTTATTCAAACATTCACATGTTTTATGTGGAGATCCAAATGTGGCCACCACTATTCTCGAGCTAGGAGATTTAAAAATGTACCTATATGGTACCATTGGTACCATTTATGAACATGTTTGGTAATTAATGAATTAGACATTCAGTTAAATATTGAATAACTTACGTGTTCTGGGCCCTGTTATAAATTGTAGAGATATGAGACAAACTATGTTCCTGCTGCCATAGCAGAATGAAATTGCATTCTATTGAAATGGAATTCTATTGAAATTCCATTCTAACAAGGTAGAATGGTAACTAGGAAAAGACTACATACCCTAAAGGGCTAAGACAGTCTTCTTTAACTAATAAATACATGATGCAAACCTTCAAAATTATGGCACTTGTGAATTTGACCTTCTGACTTTATGATGTACATGCATAAGCCTTAAGCTCACTATTAGAGAGACAGCATTTATAGATGCAATATACTACCTCCACCAATTCCTTATTCACAAAACCTAAAATTTGTGCAGGTTCTCAAGGAGTTCAATCACTTGTTCACCTTTCAGAACAAAGAATTACAAATTTCAGAAGCCTTGTGGATCAAGTACAAGAACTTATGAATACATTTCTTTAGTCCAGCTCTCTGATTTGGATCTCCACCAAATGGTGCATTCTGATTTACAATGTAAGTATTTGCAGGTCATCTCTTTCCTAGTGTACTTCCACTTGAGTCTCTCGTAAACTGAGCAGCTGCCCACCAAACCACTTGAGCCAAACTTTTCTGGGAACATTGATAAAACCATTCATTAGCTAATGGATTCTTAAGATAATTGAATTGGCTTTCCCTTTCTCCAATCCAAGTTAAAAAATAATTCTCCAGAAAAGACCCTATTTCACTTTGAACTCAAAATGAAATAGATCGCTTTAAACACAGCTGTTGCTCCAATTCATATTTTGTTCATTCAATTCTTTAGTTCACTCAAAAATATATGTGAGGTTGCATTAGATAGTGATTTACTTGGATAGTAGGAAAGGAAAAATAGAAATAAGATAAGCAAAAAGAAAAAGAACATAGGAAAGGTAAAAGGAAGGAAGGGGGAAGGCACAAGAGAGAAAAGCAACATTTTGGGTTTTTCCAAGCAACATCTTCATCAAGTTGAAGGATGTAGCAATGTTTATTTATCAATATGCTTTGTTATTCTTGTAGGATTGAAGGTAACATAATCATTGAACTATGTTACAGTTACATAAACAACAGGTAGAAAAATACATGCATGATATATTTGAACAAGAAAAACAAAACCTCACAAATGTTTCTCCATTTCCCATTCCTTTTTTGAAAAAAAAAATACGACAAAAATATTTTTTGAATCAAGTGGAGATTTGATTTTCATAAAAAATTCTCCTCAGAAGAAATGCGCATCTACATACTTTTTAAAAGCAACTTTTAAAAAAATCAGTATTTAAGAAGGATAAATACTATCTTGATACTACTTCCATGAGGAATCTAATCAAACTCTTAGATTCAAAGAATACAGTGGCTGTTGGGAAGGGTTATGAGAAGAGAAATAGGAAAACATTAGTCGAAGACTGTAAAGTTTTAGCTTTAAAGATGACTGAGTTCTAGGGGCCTATTGTTACAGCATAATGCTTATAGTTAAAATCTGCCAACAGGCAGAAGTTATGTTGTGTCCTTGTCACTTGCAAAAATAATAATGAATAAAGAGGGACAGAATAAGTTTATGACATAGAATGTTATGATAGGTATATATCTCCAAGGTCATCAAGTTACATATAATAATTATGCTTAGTTCTGTATAATTTATACACATTAATTACATATAGATTTGTATATCTCCATATATTTTATGGCTATTATGGTTATTACAAAGATAATTTTCATTTTTTTTTATTCCCAATGGGACTGTTTTAGCAAAAAAGAAGAAATATCCCATAGGAGAATAAAGCAGATAGCATGCAAGGATATGAGGGTATCTTAAAATAACTTTGAATGGAATTGAGAGTAAAAAGAATGAAAAAAGTTAAGTTGGATCTTTAAAGAGCACTGTAGAGGCCTTGCCAGGGTAGATGGGATCTAAGGGCTCTCAGAAGAGATTGTTCATGTGGGATGAATGCAAGGAGAGACCAAAATGTGTGAACTTCTAATAGCATCATGATTGACATTATAGAAAACTTGTTAGTGTGTACTAGCAAAAATGAAAATAGCCAAAAGCACCAGCATACACTGAAAAACAACAACAACAACAACAACAAAAACAAAGAAATTCTTGAAACTCTTCAAAGGATCAGTATATGGTGAATCGAAATTGATAGAACAACTAGAATGAAAGCAACAGGCTAATGTCCATGCCATCTCCACATTCCTCTGGCTCACTGCTATTCTCTCAAGCAAGGTCAGGCTTCACCAGACAGGTTCTATATGTCAAAAAGTACACCAGTGGGAGTGTGCAGCTTGATAAATATTCAAGCTGCTACTCACTATCACAAGACCTGGAATACTGACAGCACATCAGACAGCCCCTGAGTACCCTTACTTAGCCAGAAAAAGCAAACGCTATCCTCTCTTCCATCACAAACTGTTACTTTGGCCTGCTTTTACAATTTATATGAATGAGATTCTACAGTATTTAGAAATTTACATCTGTGCTGTTTTCTTGATGGATACTAGTGAAGTTATCCATCCACACATCATTAATTAATTCATTCCTCTTGCTGTATAATGTTCTGCCATATGGCTATTCTAGTATGCATTTGCCCTTACCTTTAGATCGTTTTCATATTTGTGTTATTAAGAATACTGCTGCAGGTATACTATTTAATAAACATATATACATACTGATTGATAGGAACATATGTACACCATTTATGGTTTGGATTTAAAATATTCCATACCTTCACACCCCCAACTCCTATGCTCAAGGTTTACTTGCCAGACTTTTGGGAAATGATAGAATCATGAAGGCCTTAACTTCATAAATGAATAATCTATTGACAATTTCATAAGTAGATTGAAATTATTGGAAAGTGATAGAAACAGGAAGTAAGGCCTAATTACAGAGATTATATCATGGAGGAGTAACCCTGGGGACTCTGATACACAGACATTTTCTGGATCTCTCACCCTCTTTATTTCATGGCTGCTATGATGTGAGAAGGTTTCCACTGTCACACTCTTCATATGCCCACCTCACCCCAAATCTAAAAGCAATAGACTTAGCCAGTTATGGACTGAAACCTCTGAAACCATGAGCCAAAATAAATACTCTC
>RJWT010049817.1:0-10957 GCA_004365215.1 Cuniculus paca | reverse complement strand
TCTCTAGTTCTTAAATTTGATCTGAATAAAAGTGATCTTGGATATTGTACAGCATCAAAGAAGAACACTAGCTCTTTCTTTCTCTTGCTCCTAGAAGCAATGAAAAGAGTACCTTAAGACAGGAGAGAAGTAGTTCATTGTGTTCAGGGTGTAGAGGTCATTCCGTTGATAATAAATGGCATTGTTTGAGCTAATAATAGAGGTAGCTCTAAATAACAATGAAGACCAGAGTAAATACATTGCTCCTCTCTCAATTTATTTTAGTATCTTCTGATACCTTTAAGAAAGAAATCTCAATTTGTAGTATCGGATACTATATTTAATACATCTCTAAAATTTGTTCATCTCCAATTTTTTAAAACAAGTTAAGAACGACACATTAGCAGGATGACGATACCCATCTGGAATTGGTAATTTTTTTCTTATATTTGCTTTTGTCTGACCATTGAGCAAATTGTATCAGCTTTCCATTTATAACATGAAAATTAAACTTCTTTTTCTATAAATCCATTAAAGTTAAAAAAAAAAGTCCTCAAAGAGACACCCCGTGCTTTAAATCAAGTGGCAATCTTGGCTGCATTTGTGGCTTATGGAATTTCCTTTGCCTAGACTCCCGTTTATGAAACAAGAACACATAATTGCTTTTTTTTGTTTTTGCAGCACTGAGGATTGAACTCATGACCTTGTGCTTGCCAGGCAGGCACTTAGGCCACTGAGCTAAATCCTTGGCCCTTGTCTTTTTGAGATAAGGTCTCACTATGCCTTTCAGGCTGGCCTTGAGCTCACTTTGTAGTCCTGGCTAGTCTTGAACTCACAATGATCCTCCTGTCTTTGTGATATAGGTTCAGAGAAAGCTGTGTGGCTTGTAATAATATTAACAATGCAAATAGTGAGCTACCATTCCCCCAGGTGTCATCTGATGGAGATTTCCACAGAACGAAGGATTCGATGTTGACAGACCACTTGCTTCTGTCAAGGGAATTAATTCATGTCCTGCCCCAGCTACTCAATTGCACTTTACAAATGCAGAACTATCACCCAGGAGGGGAAATCCATTTGATGGAGAAACAATACAGCCTGAGATAGGAGAGAGCTGTTGCCAATCAAAGAGGATCATTTCCACAATCGTCATCGCGTTTTGGATTTGCCACAGCGATCGCATTTGTGTAAAGCCTAGTCGATTAGGAAGATTGAGTCAAATTCCACAGTACCTAAAATACACCAATCTCATTGACCCCAAAGACCTACAAACAAGCCTACTTATCCTCCAGAAATGTCTGTTAATATGTACCAGAATATGACATTCTAGCTCACACCTATGGATTGTGTACACCCTTTTCTTTCAATAAAATTACCCATCTGTACTTTGCCAGTTTTGTAAATTTCTGTTTGTGCTTTAGCACTTACCACAGACGTCACTTTTCCACCCTCTGATCATGTCTGGAGACAGTTTACTTTGGCTGACACCTGATTCTTACTATGTGAACATGGGCAAGTTATTTGGCTTTCCTTTGAGTTACTTTCTTCCTGGAAGAGGATAGTATTCATACTTACATCCCAGAACATTTCACAGAATTTAGTTACAGAACCAGTGTAATTTATTACAGTCCCTGGCCTGCAGTAAGTGCTCTACAACTGTTATGATTTCAAAGTCTAAAGCATTTTATCATTGAACTAAACACATTGATTGCAATTAAATTATATTGTTTGCTCCTTAAGGACAAGCACTGAAATTTATTCAATTTGTCTTTAGCCCCAGCATAGTACCACAAATGCAGCATTTTTATTAAACTGAACTGTATTGGACTATATCTGGATAAAGTAAGTTGACTATTACTGATCACTAATTACTTATGACTACTTGCACAGCAATAATAACAGAACTAGATTATTGAATACTTATTTTACAAGGCATTGATCTTGGGTTTTATGGTATATTAATCTCTTTAATTATA
Organism: Cuniculus paca; assembly: GCA_004365215.1. Classification (NCBI taxonomy): domain Eukaryota; kingdom Metazoa; phylum Chordata; class Mammalia; order Rodentia; family Cuniculidae; genus Cuniculus; species Cuniculus paca. Next base: position 9,002 of record RJWT010049817.1, on the reverse strand, counting down.
CATTTCTTTAAGCAAGGTACTTACTGCCATTTTGGGGATTTAAGAAACTGAGGCAAAAAAAATTAATGCTTTACACAGGATCGCATAGGAGAGACAGGATTGGAATCTCTGGCTCTAGTTATTCTACTTTTAATAACAACACCTTAATGATTTTCTACTGAAAAAATTTATACACTAGATGTATTTCTACATGGGTGTAATAAAGAAATAAATTCATTTGTTTCAGATGACAAGCTCTTAAATAAAATTCACAATATATATCATTATTTACATCAAAGTCTTGTAGTGATTATATTAATCTGGCCTCTTTCCATTGTTAGTTATGTAGGTGCTAAGTTGTTTGAAATAAAGGAAATCTGTTGGCTTTCAACTATAAAATTGGAATATCAATTCAGGTTCAGACACCCCTAGAATCTGGTAGTCCAGCCAAGTTCAGGACCTAATCTTTTGGAAACCATCTCTTGGCTGTGCTTTCTGATGTGCTAACTTGACTCTCAAATGAAACACATTCTGGAGACCCTGGATGCTCAAGTTTACAGTTTACCAGTTTAGCAACCTCAGGAGAAAAAGAGCCAAAGTCCCAAAACTGATTTCTCTCCAAAAAAGCCAAAGTCCCAAAACTGATTCTTCACATGGTTTCTTTCACATCTGATCCAATCATTGAGACAAGGAGTGGAAGGAAAATTTGAAGAGGCTGGGACTAGGTCATGTGCCCATAAGAATTGAGAGAGCGAGAAAGGTTGTTTTCTCAAAGATAAACTCAAGCACTCCTATTAGATAGAAAAAGGTGGAATTATTTCTGAGGAAGTCAATATATCTGATAAGTACACAACTGGTTTCAGATTAATTTTTATTTATTCATAAAGCCTGTCTCTTAGATCATTATAGACAACTACTTTAACAGTTAACACAAGTGAAATGACTAAATTACATTTTAAACATAAGTCATTCTTCTATCCCAAATAATAACAGTTGCCACATGGTTCTATATGTATCCAGATGGCCCTTGATCTAAAACAGAAGGTAGAAAGGGCTAATTAGAAGATTGCTGCTATGATCTGAATATGCCCCCTCTCCAAGTTCATCTATTGAAAATACACAGGGTGCTGATACCAGGAAATAAGAGTTTTGGAGATGATTAGAATGTGGGCGGACTCTCCATGGATGGGTATGATGGTTGTAAATTTGAGTAAAAAAAGCTCAACTAAATTGGTTCAGCAATTCCACATCCTAGGGTGTGGAAAACCCACCTTAAGGTAGTTTGTAGCCTGGATAGTATAAAGAGAAAATGAAGAAGGGTGGACCTGCTTCTGTTTCTTTGGAGGAGCTCCAGTCCTGGCCTTCACCTTGGGTGTCATCTCCTGGCTTCTATCACAGACTCATCAGCTTCCTGATATGGACTCACATGGGACACAGCAGTGAATTCCACTGTGCAGACAGACTCTCTGCGGTCTTTCTCATCTGACTTTGTGGGTGGCCATTGTGACCCAATCTTGTAAATTCTTATATACATGTATAACTTGTATTATGTCTATTTCTCTAGTAAACACTGACTGATACAGATTTTGGTACTGACAGTGACTCTAGAGAAACAGAATTGTAAGCATGAACTTTTGACTTTAGGGGTTCCTGGAATCTTCTTTCTAATTTGATGAGACCTAAAGATACCATGGTCTCTCCTAATTCTGTGGGGATTACTGATAGTCCTTGGCATGAACTCTTTAATATGTAATCTAGACTCATTTGATCATCCTAATTCACCACTTGTGAGATGTAAGGAATTTAGCAACTCCATACTTGAAAGATTTGAAAATTTCTGCCAGAGTAGAAAATGTAATGATGTTGGTTGCTTGGTCTGAGCATCTCTGGACAAACTAGTGAAGGAAAACAATACACTCAAAAAAATCTAAAATCTTCCGACTATGAGGACAAATTTATAAAAGAAAATAAGGAGCTCAAAGATTCAAATTCCCAGCTCCAGACACACTTAAGAAATTTAAATGTTTCTAAGTGTTCTGAAAGAAAATCTCTCTTTTACTCACAGGGTCAAAATTGCAGAAACCCAAACACAAGTCTTCATGATTCAATTGGCTGAATTACAATGCAAGTTCACTGCTCAATCTCGAAGGATATCTGAAGCAAAGATGAAAGCACTGATTAGAAAAGAACAGAATCCCATAAACTGGAATGGAAACTTATAGGAGGGTCTTGAGGACACTGAAGATGTTGAGTTTATAGATGGTAATGAGATTATTTTGCCAGAGGATAATTTCCTCACCTGCAGTAGCAGAGGCCTCCCTACCCCACCGCTGTGGTGTTGGGCTCCTCTAGTATACCTGAGGACACTAACCCTGTGTTGATCAAGCAGGATAATGCTGACACTCCTCAGAACCCAACCTCACACCAATCTTTGTCTCTAGCTGTATAACTAGGGTCAAATTGCAGAAGGCTCCTAAGAGTGAAGTACATAGTATGACCCAAGAGGAGGTCTGCTATTCTCCCAAAGAACTTGTTATAAGCAGAGGCCTAATGAGCATGTGTGGAAATGAATTTCACAAGTGTGGAATATATTAACTCTCTAGTCCTATGCTTTTCTCTCCCCCAAAGTATCACACTGATTCATTACACTGATTGTGTTATGCTGATTGGGCCAAGTGAGCAGGAGGTAGCAACCACTCTGAATTTGTTAGTAAAGCATTTGAGTGCCAGATGTTGGGGAATAAATCCAATGAAAACTTAAGGTCCTTCTACCCCAATGAAATCTCTAGGAGTCCAGGGATGTGGGACATATAGAGATAATTCCTTCTAACATAAAAGATGGTTGTTGCATCTGGCTTCCCCTGAAACCAAAAAAGAGGACAATGCCTAGTGGGCCTATTTGGGTTTAGAAGGCAACACATTCCTCACCTAAATGTCTTCTTCCAACCCATTTACTGAGTGACTTAGAAAGCTGCTAGTTTCGAGCATGGCGCAGAGCAAGAAAAGGCTCTGCAACAGGTCCAGGATGCTGCACAAGCTTCTCTGCCACTGGGGCCATGTAATCCAGCAGATCTAATGGTATTTGAAGTGTCAGTGGCAGATAGTGATACAGTTCAGAGTCTCTGGCAGGTCCCCAATGGTAAATCACAGCAGAAGCCTTTAGGACTTTGAGCAAGGCTCTGCCATCATCTGTAGATAATTATTCTCCCTTTGAAAAACAGCTCTTGGCTTGCTACTGGGCCTCAGAGGAAACTGAACACTTGATCATGGGACACCAGGTCACTATGTGACCTCATTTGCCTATCATGACCTGGGTGTATCATCTGATCCACCAAGCCATAAGGTTGGACACGCACACCAACAGTCTACCATTAAATGGAAATGGAAATGTTATATATGCGATTGAGATAAAGCAGGTCCAGAGGGTACAAGTAAATTACATGCAGAAGTTGCCCAGATGCCTATGGCTTCTATGCCTACTATATTGCCTTCTGTTTCCCAACATACACTTAAGGCCTGCCTAGTGGACTGTTACAACATTACAGCCCCTTTCCAGGACATTCGTGAAGGACAGTGGGAAAGCAAAATCAGCACAGTAGGCAGAGGTTTGGGAAGTGCACCTGGTGGTACATTTTGCCTGGAAGGAAAAATGGCCAGATGTGCAACTGTATACTGATTCATGAGCCATAGCCAATGCTCTGACCAGATGGTCAGGAACTTGAAAGGAACATAACTGGAAAATTGATGACAAAGATATTTGGGGAAAGGTATGTGGACAGAATTCTCCATATGGGAAAAGGATGTGAAAAATAGTTGGTTCCCATGTAAATATCATCGAAAGGTGATTTCAGCAAAAGAAGACTTTAAAATCAAAGGGATAAGATGATCTATTCTGTAGGTAGTGGTCAACCTCCTTCTTCAGCCAACCCTGTCATTGCTCAATGACCTCATGAACAAAGTGGCAATGGTGGCAAGGACAGAGGTTTTGCATGGGCTTTGAAACATGAACTCCCACTCACGAAAGCTAATCTGGCTACAGCCACTGTTGAATAACAAATATTCCAGCTACAGAGACCAACACTGAGTCCCTGATAAGGCACCATTCCCAAGAGTGATCAACCTGTGACCTGATGGCAGGTTGATTGTACTGGACCACTTCCATCATGAAAGGGACTGCACTTTGTCCTCAGTGGCATAGACACTTATTCTGGATGTGGATTTTCCTTCATTGCATGCAATGCTTCTGCCAAAACTGTCATCCATGGCCTCACAGAATACCTCATCCACTGTCACTGAGTTCCACATAGCATTGCCAAGGAATACATTTTATGGCCAAAGAAGTGAGGCAATAGGCTCATGCTCATAGAATTCACTGATCTTACCATGTTCCTCACCATTCAGAAGCAGCTGGATTGATAGAAAGGTGGAATGGTCTTTTAAAGACACAGTCACAGTGCCAGCTAGGTGGTAATAGCTTTAAGAGTTATGGTAAGGGTCTTCAAAAGGTTGTATCTGCTTTGAAGCACATCCACTGTATGGTACTGTGTCTTCCATAGCCAAGGTTTACAAGTGAGGAATCAAGGGTTGGAAGTGGGAATAGTACTGCTCACTATTACCCCTAGTGATCCACTAGCAAAACTCTTGCTTTGTGTTCCTAGAATCTTTTGTTCTTCTGGCTTAAAAGTCTTAGTTCCAGAGTGGGAAAGGCATGTATCAGGAAGCACAGTAGTCGTACCATTGAACTAGAAGTTAAGACTTTCCCCTGGTCATTTTGGTCTCCTCATGCTTCTGAGGAAACAAGCTAAAAAGGGAGTCACAGTGTTGTCAGAGGTGATTGAAAGATTATCAAGGAGAAATTGGACAATTATTCCACAATGAAGGAGAGGAAGAATACACTTGGAATACAGGAAAGCCTATAGGACACCTCCTAGTACTATTGTGCCCTGATGTTAAAGTCAATGGGAAACTATAACAACCTAATCCAGGCAGAATGGCAAATGGTCCAGAACCTTCAGGAATGAAGGTATGGGTCACTCCACCAGGAAAAGGACCAAGACCTGCTGAGGTGCTTGCTGAAGGCCAAGAAAATGCATAATGGGTAGTTTAAATACCAGCTATGACTGCATGATCAGCTACAGAAATGAGGGTTGTAATAATACTAGTTCTCTCCTAATACGATTCTAATATAATAGAATGTTGATAGACTTAATAGTTACAGTTAAGGATTGTTAAACCTATGTTATAATGTTCAAATTTTGAAATAGTAAGAGTAAGCATCACCCAACGAAAACTTGCCTTTCATTCTGGGGAGGAAATTAGTGCATTTCTATTTGTATGCAGGATAGTTGTAACATGTTAGGTGTAATTATGAGCTTGTTTTTGTATGTGGAGATTGGTTTAAATGTGTCTGGTTGTCAAATTGATGAGGGGTAGATTGTGCAGGTAGATTGATGGTGTCAGTTTGAGTAAGAGAAGTTCAACTAAATTGACTCAGAAATTCCACACCCTAGGGTGTGGAAAACCTAACTTTAGGGCAGTTTGTTTCCTAGATGGTATAAAGGGGAAATGAAGAAGGATGAATCTGCTTCTTTTTCTTTGGAGGAGTTCCAGTCTTTGTCTTCACCTTGGGTGTCATCTCCTGGCTTCTATCACAGACTTTTCAGCTTCCAGTGCAAATCCTTCAACCTTCCAGAATAGACTCTTCAGCCCTCCATCCTAGACTTATCAACTTCCTGATACAGACTCTCACAGGATAGTGCAGTGAGCTCCAAATCTTCAATTGGATCCTTGAGTCTTCAGTGTACAGACAGACTCTCTGTACTCTTCCACATCCAACTGTGGGTGACCATTGTAAGCCAAATTGTAAATTCTTATATACTTGTACATGTTGTGTTATATCTGCTTCACTAGTAAACACAGACTGACGCAATGGAACTAGTATAAAAGAAGTCTCAAGGAGCCACCATGTCCCTTTCTGCTATATGAAAATACAGCAAGAAAATACCATCTGTGAGCTAGGAAGGACATTCTTACCAGACAATGCGCGTCCCATTACCTTAATCTTAGACTTCCAAAACTCCAGAACTGTGAAAAATAAAATTCTGTAGTTTATAAACTATTCTGACAATCATATTTTGTTTTAGAATCTAAGTGGACTAGATAATTGCTAATGTTGATGTCATAGTTTTATATCTACTTATTGCCTAGTAGTATGCATTTCAGAAATGAATTTATTTGTTTGCACAGGGGGCTATCTTGCTTAATTTGGACAGCTATAGTGAAATACTGTATAACTGGGTATCTTATGAACAACAGAAATTCATTTTCACAGTTCTAGAGGTTAGAAATCTGGAACATAGTACTAACATACTTAATAAGTGCCTTTTCTGGGTTGCTGACTCCTAGCCTCTTATTGTATCATCACATGACAGAGCGTATCTCTAGGGTCTCTTCTATTGTGGTACTCCTATTCATGTGAGTTCTACTCTCATGACCTACTTTCTTCCCAAGGGACCCACCTCCTAGTACATTCACATTGCAGATTTGGTTTTCAACAGGAAGATTCTGGGAGATGAGGAGAGACATAAGCATTCTGTCTATAACATGAACGTACATATTTTATGTGAGTTACCTTTCTTAATTAAGAGAGGATATTACTCAAGTAGAGTTGCATAATAAAATTCATCACTGAAAGAAGGGAATTTCGCTGCATTCCTTCTTGAAGGGGAATAAAAATCTGATGGCTCAACAAACCCCTATAATATAAAGCAACTTTACTCAAAATTTCACATCAAGCTATGTGATGTTTGTTTTTTTCTTGGAGAAAAGTTGTCATCTTGGAAAGTGAAATGAAAATGGTTTTTGAGCTTGCCATTTGGTCAATAGCCAACTTGAAAATTCAGAACATAAGGAAAGAAAAAGAGTTTTTTAAGATCTGTCTTCTCTGCAAATAATATGAATTCACAAAGACTTTTTAGTCTCTCTCCCTGTGGCTCGGCCTCAGGTAGAGGTAGATTTCAATCTGCCGCTGGTCAGACAGAAAAGAACTATAAACAAACAGTGCACATTAGCAGCCATTTTTTTAGTTGCTATTTTCTCCTTTTCTATTGATGGTTGCTTTGCAGACCTCTCCCGGGTTCTTCCACGTGCTACAGCAAGTCTCAGGAAATGCTTTACCAAGATGGCAATTCCTGTTTTCCTCTTCTGCCATAATCAAACTGAGACATCCAAATGAATCGTCATAGTTTAGCACAGTTGAATTTAGCTTCTCTAGACCATAACAATTAGTATTATCCATCGTGACCAAACCTGGATTGTAATTAAGAAAACCCAACATCACCACCGACCCTGAAGTGTCCCAGGAAAATGCCTAATTTACATACAGCTGGGCCTGCTCTGCATCTTCTGCATCTTGTGTACTGAGAACAATATGATCGTGCATGCAAAGTGGAGATGCATATAATAAAGACTGAAAGCCACTCTCAGGATCTGCAACCACTCGACTGAATTTTAATGTTAAAGAAAAACCTTCTTGAATCATTGTGAATACTCATACTAAATGGGGAGAAAATGGCAGTGAGCTGGCCTTGTTGCAGTGAACATCTGGATTCATTCAGTTATTCAGTGGATCCTCAAATGTTTACTTAATATCTTTAGTGTCACATAGGATTCAGTTAAGCAACAAGTAACAGGATGACCAACTGTAGTAGCTGGAACAATAGAAGTTGATTTTTCTAGTGTAACAAGAATTCCAGAGGTATTGATAATTAATGTGGGCTCGGTAACATTAAAAGCTGTCATTTTCTGAGTTTTTCTTTATGATGGCTATAGTAGTTATAGATGGCATTTATGCAGTATAATCAAAACATTCAATGAATGTTTAAGCTTTTCAAAAAATGTTTTATAGTAAAGGACACATTACTATTAATCCCCCGAAAAATACTTTCTTGCTTCCATCACACTTACCCTATGGATCTTACCACTTTGTGAAGGAATTCTAGAAATCCTCTTACATGAGTGTCTCTAGTTGCACTGTCATGGCTGTCTTGATATCCTAAATGGATTGATGATTACCTGTCATTGTCATATTGACTTTAGGGAATAGTGAATAAGGTGTATGATCCAGTGAATAAAGTGTATGAGGATGTTTTTATTTGACATAATTGTAAACTGCTCCAGAAAATAGCAAGATCAATGGGATAAGTGTATCCAAAGCAAATGGGAGCATTTTGAGGGAGAGTAATGGCAATATATCTTTTACTATAGTAATTTTTAAAATTTATATACTTGCCATATTATTTGATCACATCTTGCACCCCTTCCACAGATACACTCCATACTGGAGCTAGATGGATTGAGGTCTAAGCCCACAGTGACTACTTTTTTCTGAGAAAAATCAAAATCTTTTCCAGAGCCACCCTGTTCAGCAGACCTTTGCTTACTTTCAGAGACCAGAATTGGATCACATGTCTGACCTCAGCTGCAAGGAGATTATTTTTATGTCCAACTTCTGGAACAGGAAGTATCACTGGAGAAGTGATCAGGGAATGGCTTTTCTGTAGCTTAGAGTTCTGGCCACAAATTCTCTGTTAGGGACTCTGCTTGGTACCTTGAACAAACGTTTAGTGAGATGGTAGTCAGGGAACAAAACAATTAAAATGTGTAAAGAAATGAGAACATAATACTATAAAAACCTAAAAGAAGAAGATTTAAGTTTGATCAAATGTATCAGTGGTCAAGAAAAATTTTAGTTTTGGCTTGCTATTTAATTATTTCTCATGCAAACTGATTTTGTCTAACAAGAGAGTAAGTGGTAGACCAAGCCAAGGAACAGAGACACAAAGTAGACTCACAAGGAACAGAAAAGAAACAAAAGCCTTTAGACAGTTTGAGCACAATGCAATTTGTTTACATGTGTTACCGGCTAAGTAGAGTATTTAGTCTGGGTCTCAAGTCCTTGAATAACTCAACTAGAAGTATCAAAACTTCCAGTTATGCCAGGGATCTAGCTCAGTGGCCTAAGC
>RJWT010049816.1:0-10938 GCA_004365215.1 Cuniculus paca | reverse complement strand
CTGTGTCACAAGGTCTCTGCGGTACCAGCCAAAGAAGCCGCCCCTCCTTGGCCAGGGTGTTTCAACGACGACAGCTGCTGGGGCTTCCAGCTGTCCCCCGGCACCTGCCTTCCCGTTCCCAGTCACTGGTCCGGAGTAGAAATCCCCACGCCGTCTTCTCCGGAGTTCATGGGTCTCTCTGGGCCCCCCGTGGCCCGTGCCTGGCCACACTGCTCTCACCTGCCTGAGGACTGAGACGCTGCGACCCCGGGCACTCTGTGAAGTCCTGCCAGGTCTCACCTGTGGCTGAGCGGGTGGAACAAAGGCCGCCCGAAGGTGTCCGCGCCTGCACCCCAGCAACAGCAAAGAAAATTAAAGTGGACGCTGCAATGAAGAGTGTTCATGTGTGGACTTTAAGAGAGGATTACCCTGGATCAGCGATGGGCCAGCCGCAGCCACAGGGGTCCTCGGCCACGCAAGGAACAGCAGGAAGCATCCGTGGCAGAGTGCGCGGTGCAAGGAAGATTTGAGCGGCCTCTGCAGCTTCAAAGATGGTAGGAGGGGACCACAGGCAGAGAGGGGTGCACGGCCAATAAGCAGCTAGAAAGACAAGCAAGGCTTCTTCCCCAGAGCCCCGGAAAGCACTCAGCTCTGCTGCAGAGACCCACCTGGGACACCTGACCTCTACAACTTTGCGAGAATAAATCTGTGTTGCGTTAAATCATTGAAGGCGCTGTGATTTGTTACATCAGCAACGGGAAACCAACTCACTGAGCCACCCCTCCGCTCGGCTCCCCGCTGACTCGGTGTCCGGCTGCCTGTGCTGCTGCTTTGACCCACAGATACCCTCTGCTCTCGGGCTGCAACGCCTGTCAGTGCGTCCCGCTGTTTGTCCCTTGGTGGCCTTGTGTCGGGACCCTTCCCGCTCCCTCTCACTCTGTTCTCCTCCCTGCCTGCTTTAACAGATCTGGATTTAGGAACCAACCCCTGTGGTCAGTTGCGTACTCCTCCAAATACACCAGCACTGCCACAACCTCTTGGAAAACCCAATCCCGGCTCTGTCTTCCTTCCCGAACGCAGGAAGTCTGGAATACCCTGGCCGCTGGTGGAGCAGAAGGTGGGTCCAGAAATTTTTAAACAAAGCAAAACAAAGCTCCATCATTGGTAAATAGTTCTCATCTTTAAAATAAAGCTTTCATTGAATTCTATAGGGGCAAATGCACACACAGACAAGGAAGGAGGAGAGAGGAAGGACAGACAGGACAGACAGGACAGAGAAAATGGGAGGCCAGAGGTGCAGGGGAGGGGGGAACTGAACACCACAGAGGAGCTGGCCCGAGTCCGAGCCAGGTTCCCTGCCCGTGGGAGACGCCTCACCAGCCCCCTCCCCTCAGGAATGGCGAGTCCCTCTTGCAGCTGTTCTCACAGCACCTTAATTTTCATCTTTTCCCCAGGTTCTCTCCCTCTCTCCCTCTCCTCATTCACTTCTTTCCATCAAGTTCTCATCTTTACTCTCCTCGACTGAAATTGTCTGGATATTGCACTACAGTTTCTCTCTCTCTTTTTGAAACAAGCTCTCACTATGTAACCCAAGCTGACCCCAAACTTGAAGTAATCCTCCTGCCTCAGCCTTCCAAGTGCTCAGATTACGGCTGTGCACCACTCCTGACTCCATTTCAGTTTAACAACTGTCAACCACTCAGCAAACACTGACATTTTTTGAGCACCTCTTTCACGCCAAGGGTAGCTGTGGGCCGCAGGGATGAAATGTACACTCATCTGCCCAGTCAATGAGGAAACAAAGACCGCTTGTTCCTTGACAATACACACAAAGGGTAGAATTAGTAGAAATTACCAAGAGATATAAAGCTATTCATCCTGACATTTTCCCTCTATTTCAGGAATTTATAGATCCTCATAGAGATTAGAAACCACTTATGCACTATAAGCTAAGTGAATACCTGCATGACATTTAAAATTTTATACTGAGTTCTCTTTCACAAAACTTGTGACATATTATTGCTACCATATTTCTAATTTTGCGTCTAAGGGAAACTAAATCCCAAGGAAGTTAAGTGCTTTGACCCAAGTCATTTGAAGTCGGACCTTGAACCCATGTCTCTTAATTCAAAATCCGATCATTATATTTACCAAACTATGCCGTATACCAAATTGCTAAATAAGCATGAATTTCATTAAATATTGCGTTTTGTTTTATAAGCTGTTAAATCTATGTAGTCCATCCAACAGTCACTGTGTGCTAGGTGGCAGCTTTTATACAGACTGAGGCCCTGGGATTGGTTTTACTACAATGCTGTTCACCTTTTCACAGACGCTCCCTTTGATGGGCAGGGAGAACTTTCTCATCTCGCAACGCAAAGCCTTCCAGGATACAGTGGTGCGGACTTTTCTTACATCAGAGAATAAGCTCCAAGCCTATCCTAAAAAGAAAATGGAAGATCCAGTAGTAAGAACAACCACTCTTAAAATCAGAAGTGCAGTGGATGAGCCTTGCCCTGGGCACCCACCTTGGTGACCGTGATGTCTCCGCTTAGGTGTCCTATGGTTTCTCTAATACGAGAAATGCAAATTATAAATAAGAGCGAAACAAAAGCTAGACTAGGAAGCCGGGAGATAGGTCTTTTTCAAATGGGGAGGGGGTGAAATACGGAAGCAGAGGAGGGAAAGGAGGTTGCAAAAGGAATTAAGATGCGTTATATACGTGCACCAATGCCCGCAAGAACCTAATCATTATGTACTGGAAACAGGGACTCATAAAAAAATGAAAACATTGGGAGTGCTCTGGTTTCGGTCTTCATAGATATTACTGAAGAAAGGAAAATTTTAGGAGAAGGAAAGTGTACTTAACCTTTTGTTTAAGGTTGGTTGATAACCTATTAATGTTAAAATTCTTAAAATACAAAATATGCAAGACTTTCTAATTAAAATTTTAGTTGGACATAGTGGCATACGCCTGTCTTCCTGGTATTCAGGAGGCTGAGGAAGCAGGATCACAAGTTCAAGGCCAGCCTGGGTTACACAGTGAGAATCTAGGTTAACTTTTTTTTCATTTCAGTTTTACTCTAAGGCAAGTTCTGAATTCAGGTCACATCCCCTGCCCTGCTGAGGGATGTGTCACTGTCTCTAACATTCACCCTGGGGAGCTCGGGAAGAACCCCGATTCTGTCTGTTTGTAGATCTGGTCCCAGTCTAGTCTCAGGCTCGTCCTGGCTGCGTGACCACAGCGTGATCCTCACTGTGTCCAGACCCAAAGAGAGGGGCCACGTGAAAAAGTACTCGCCGAGGGAAAACTGGCAGGTGTGGCAAGTTTCAGTGGCACAGGGGGTTGAGGCCAAACCACTACCTGAGGGGATCTGAAGGGAGGTGGGTTCATCTGCGTAGCTTGATGCTGAGGTGACGAAGGAGCAGGACAGAGCTCTGGTTTAAACTCTTGCCCTGATTTTCTGTTCCTGACGTGGGAGATGCCTGACCGTGGGCTCTGCACCACGCGTGCCCTGCTCACCCGAGGCAGCGTCCCCACATTTCACACGGAGACACTCGCCCCTCCACCCAGCTGCAGCTGTGACCCGCTCTCCACAGACTCTCTGGCTCCAAAGGCCACCGTCTTCCTACTCAGCCACCTCCGTGTGTCGGTGATGGTGATAGTGAGGAAGACAGGTAGGATAACGGGACAAGAGAAGAAAATGAAATCAAAGGGAGCCCAGTAGGAACTTAAAGCAAACTTGAAGCAAATAACGTTCCTGTCTAACTACCCATTTCATAGCTTACTTGAACTTTTGCAGAAAGTATTTGAAGAGAAGAGGTACAGATTTACTATGGTGCTAGCAAGGGGATGAGCCCGTGCCCCGAGGAATCTCTCACGTCACACAGCGATGACTTCACTGTCTTCTCTTCTCTGTAAAATCTTAATTAAATAGGACTGGAAGAGAAGAGGAATGTCTTCCCAAGGCTAATGTGGTCAGGTGCCAAACCTTCCTTTAATACATCATAATCACTTTCTATGTTTCAGTCAATCCTGGGCAATGTCAGGGTTAAGTCCAATATCATCTATTCTATTGATTTCAACTTTGCAGCAATATTAGTTTTTCATGGAAAAATCCAACATGAATGTGCTCATGTCTGAAATGCTTTTATCATATTTCAGAGAGAGGCCCATGGTCTTGCCATCTGTCATGATTTCGTAGAGCAGTGAATGAGTATTTAGTTGAGTTCTTTTCTTACCTGTGTTCCCACTGTAAGTTCAAGTAGGAATAGATTTCACCCACGTGTGGAAGCTAGACAGGTGGAAGTCTTACTTGTCCAAAATGTGGAAAGCCACAGAAACACAGAAGAGAAGGTTATTTTTTTACTTACACACAGTTTGGTGTCACAGAAAACACTCTGAGCTCTGGGTCCAAGCACATCTGACCTTGGATCCTTCCTCTGCCACTTAAGGATGGGGTGGCCACAGGACAGTTAATTCCTTCTGTTTGCTCATCCAGAAAGCAATGATATGAACGCTTAACTTTACATGTTAATTGTGGGGATTACAGTTAAGCTACATGTGAAAATACTTAGCAGAGTACCTTGCATACAGTAGGTACTTAATAAATGCTAGTATTCTAATATTATTATTGTTGTTATCATCTCTAAATGGCACCAAAGAACCAGTTAGAAAAGTTAAGATTGAAACCAGCTCTTGATTATTCACCTGGGTCCTGAGATGGAAGAGGCCTTTTATGTGGCCAAAATAAAACCAGGGGAATATAAGTTGAAAGTCATATTAAAATGTTTCATGCAGGGAAAAATAAGTGGCCTCCTAACTTGATTTTGCTCATTTATTTTTCTAGCAATCATTAAACCATAATCAGAACCTTAGAACGGGAAATGCCGCATGCTAATAATAGGCTGGCACATAACCACTGAGGGCTTTGGGGAAGGAGATGCTGTGGATGTCCTGACCCTCACTTTCCTCTGCAACCCAAAGCCCTCTTGATGCGACAAGCAGAGAGTAAGGTGCTGTTACTGTCCTGGAATGAAACCCAGAGATAAAATAACCTATCTTTATTGCACTTTAAAAAACGTCCTAAGTTTGTTTAAAGGAAGACTAAAAGTGATATATAGTAAAATATGCTTGGGCACAGTTACAGAGGGCACTTAATGAAGTTATCAGATAATTGAGATTAAAAATAGTATCACCTTGACAGTGGTAACTAGAGATTGATATGGGTGGCTGGATTGGCAATTCAGACACCCAGAGCCGTTATTGAACCACTGATACTATTTTCTGAAATGGTGATTGACTCTCAGTAATGCACCAAGTAAAGCACAGTACCATCTTTCCTTGATTTACATAGTAGCTGCATTCTTGGGAAATTCATTGTATGCTAAAGCTATACAAAAGTATCTTACTTTGTATGTATTAGGCGTTAAACTCTACGCCAAGGCAGTTATAAAGAGGATTGTCATTGACGCCATGCCTGGAAGGAAGCTCCAAGCTTGTCCAAGTGTAAACTTGGGGCGATTCGTCATTGTGCAGGATCCTCATCCTTGAAGAGCATGCGGCATTGCTGGCTCCTCACCATTTCTAGGCCAGCAGAGCCAACCAATCACTGGGACCTAATTTTCAAAATGTCCCCTAGGGACTGGTCCTGCACCCATTGAGAACACTGCAGAGGTCACTGTTAAGTCCTGGAATTCTCGGGACGGCCAGTCTTTGGCTCTCCCCTGCTCTTTGCTTTGGAAGCTCCTTGCCTACCTGGTCTTCTGTGACCTGCTCACCCTGAGGCTCACCTGGATGGGTGTCTCTTACCCAGGAAGTCAGTGTGAAGCACCAGTCTCTCTTCCTGTGTGTTCCCAGGAGATGCAGCTCGCCAAGACTCCCAAGACTGTCCTTTGTCACCTGACTTCCAACACTAACCCAAGAGCTCTTGAGGACAAGACCAGCCAACCAACTTTTGTAACTTTATACTTACATCTGCCTCTTTAAATTTAGATTAATGACTTTGTCCTTAGTGCCTGGCTAAGGACTATTGCATAAGAAAGATAGATGACAGAGATATTTGAAAGGATTGATGGAGGATAATTTTATGCCAAATATTTGCTCTGGGCAAGAGACATTCAAAGTAGATCCTATTCTCAAGTTATTCATAGTCAAGGAGTGGGCCTATACCACTCATGACCTTTTTCCAAAAGATGAGTAGAAGCTACGGTATATTCGTTACATATGGGTTGTAAGCGATCTACATGGTGCCATGTATTTTACTTGGAGCTGGTGGAGAAACAGCTCCTGTGAAACCCCTAGTTTAGGAACCATTAGTGTTATTTCAGTTGGGTTAGGTAGGTTATTCTGATGTGGGGCCGAACAGCACAGGATTGTTTTTAAATAGCGGCTTTCATACTTGGGGTACTTTACTTCAAAGTGCTTTACAAAGTAATGAGTTAAACACTAGTAGTGAGAAACCATGTGTGCTAATGGAGAAAGCCATTATGCTCTTGACAGTAGCTCAAACGGGACGGTGGAAATTAGAAGCAGTTTTATTGATATTGGCCAGGATTTGGGACTAATCCTTGCTCTTTTTGAAAATCGCCATGGGATCTTTAAATTGCACTTGGATGGCTGCTGTGTTTAATAAGATTGTTTTCTGGACCTGAAACTCAACCAAAAGTTTTTGTGCAGATATTCAACAAATAAAGCACATTTGGAGACAGCATTTTTTTTCCATAATGAATTTGGGTAATGAAAACTTTTTTTTTTTTCAGAAGATGAAGGAGGGAGAAAAAAAATCCCCATGACCCTCTCTAGGTTTCAAAGCAACTTTACTGGAGACTCTGAAATATTTAGATAAATGTGTTCCAACACTTTGCCTTTGGGCAAGAGGTGCCAAAAATCTAATGAGAAAGTCTGCTCATGAACAATTTCCATACCACTACCTTTTTGATTTTGTTTTGTTTCATTTTGTTTTGTTTTTGAGGCAGGGTCTCACTATGCAGTTTAGGCTGGTCTTGAACTTACTTTGTAGCCCAGGTTGGCCTCGAACTCTCAGTGACCCTCCTGCCTCAGCCTCCCGAGTGCTGGGTTTACAGTCATGCACCACCATGTCCGGCATCTCCATACTACTTTAAACAGACTTGCAAGATTAAGAAGGTCTGAATAAATACACAAACTTGAGGCTATTCGATGGAATAATTGCTTACATTTTTGGACTTCTGAAAATTTTGTATAAAATTTCAATCAAATTCTATCCAAATACTTGTGATAACTTAAATGGAAAGTACGTATGTAGCAACTTGAAGTCTAATATTTATTTTAATATATTGTATCATCTATCAATATGAAATGAAATGTTAATACTAGTGGGTTTGAGAAAAACACTATAATCCTACAAAGAAATTTACAGCTTAAATGACAGATATTAAAACTAATCACTTATAAAAGTTGTCTTATAGTTTGTTTACAATTTGCTTAAAACTATGTCATTGTAATTCACTATTCATTCACTCAACTGAATTTAATTAGGTACCAGACCCCTCTGAGACAAAAACATATATTAAGAAAGGAATTGTGATTAAAAGCCCAGAAGTGCAAGTTTCCTAGGTTCAGAATTTAAAGTTAGCAACAGTGAGACCGTCTACTAGCCCTGGAATTTAAATATCTCCTAACTATCAACTTGGAGTTACAGACTTTGTCCTTTCCTGTCTTGGTGAGATTTAAATGCCAGAATCTTCACCACGAGATCTGCTTCGATCCCAAACCTTCGAAGTCAATGGAAAACAAGACGGAACCGTGGTTAGCATCAGTGGTCATGTTACTTTGTGCACTGCATGTAAAATAAGACACAACGATACATTTAGACAAAGCAATACACTTTTTTTTATTTTAAAGAAAACAAAACAAAACAAAACAGAGTAAAACAGAACAAAGCAGATCAGAACAATGCAAGCAATACAGAACTTCAAAAAGCAATATACTTTTTATAAACAAAAGACACCAAGTTTGACTGCAGGTGGTCTTGCCTGTGACAGCATTTCCGGGGCCTCCTTAGTTTAGTCCCAGTGTGAGTCTTAGGGGTTGGAGATGGCTGAGGGTTTACAGCTTCTGCTTGTTGGCATTTCAGTGCCCCAAACTCTCCAGGGGTCAAAGAAGATAAAGAAGTATGACAATTGAAAACATAAGAGACCTTTCAAGAACTTAGGAAAAATGTAAAAGATTCTATTTGTAGGATACAAAATTCACATACTTCCCATGTAGAATTGCCTATAGCTATTTATCCAAATTAATGGTAAACCTCGGGTCCCTTCTGGTAACACTTAGCCTCATCCCCACCTTCCAACATTGTGTGATGTTTCCTTTTTTGAGACTGAGATTGAGATTGTAATGATAACCGAAATGAAGGCAAAAGCTTTGCATTATAATGGGAGGAATGCAAATTTAGGACACAACCAGTTCTCCCAACCTTACTTCTGCCCTTTGCTCTTCCTTCCTATTAGACTTAAAGGCAAGAGCCACACCATCTTATTTGCCACTGAATTCCCAGCGTCTAGTACACTGAGCATGGTTTCCCTTCAATACTTTTTCAGTGAAAATTGCCTTTTGGCTATGAATTCTGCCTTGGCCTCAGCCTCTTAATTTGTGAAATGAGCAGTCTTGATGATGCCCTCATCTCCAGTCTGGGACATCATTTTTTAACTGCTTGTCTTTGCTATAAATACAGCCATGGCTGGGGACATAGCTCAGCGGCATAAGTGCCTGCCTGGAAAGTGCAAGGCCCTGGGTTTGATTCCTGGTACAAAAAGAAAGTAAATATAGCCTTCAGGAGCAGACTCAAAATCTCCGGGGGTGGTGCCTGGATAGTAGCCCTTTGAGTGCTCCACACGTGCTTCTTATGCACAGAGAATTTGCTCCAGAATTGCACACGTGTCCTAAAACAGGTCTGAGAGTGAAGTTCAGGCATCCCAAACTATCTACATGCAAAGGTCCAGTGAAGAGTGCAGGTGATTATCTCAATAATTTTGTTGTGGGAAAATTTCCAAGCCAATCCAAACCAAAAGGAAGACAATTTGCACCCAGGAGATAAAGAAGGCAGCGTTTAATCTTTACGCTGATGGATTGTTGGATCTTCATGCCAGCAGACTCTTGCAGGATAATTCCTCAAAGGCAGCAGCCCTGAGTTTACAGAGAGCTTAGTTTCAATAGAATTTAGAAGCGGGAGGTACAAAGCAAGGGACAAAACATTACGTAACTGGTTACATGCATTGAGTCATAGATTGACAGGCAGGCTGGTCTTGAACAGATTTGTTGAAGCAAAGGAATTGTTTATCATAATATAGAGACATTCCAGAAACAAGAGGAGGGGGCCCTCACAGGGTGAGCATAGCTAAAGGTGTCCTTGATTAGCCCAGGGTATCTTAAGGCATAGACAATTACTCTGACTCAGTGCTCATCAGAGGTGTGCAGCTGGGCTTCAGACACTGTCAAGGTCAGAAACTTGGTCAGAGCCTCTAATTGCTTTCTATGAAATACCTGTAAGTTTGCTATTTTATAAACATGTTCTTACATTATAATTGTGCCCCAACAATTTGATTCGCTAGCTTCCAATACTACTAATTTAGGAACAATGAGCATTTTATACAAGGACTTTCTATCCAGAGACTTTCCTCCATTCTTGATGGAGACAGACAAGGATGTATCACTTCCAGGTTTGCTTGAAAAGCTATAGCTTTTAAATAGAACCAACTTTACTTTTTCTTTCTTTAAGAAGACATAACTTTCAAGTTGTACATTTTTCCCTACACAAATACAGTATGCTACCGAATTAGGTCTTGAAGCATTATGTTAAAAACACACACAAAAAAACCTTTAAACTGATAAACCAAAATATAATTGGCTTTCTTAATATTCCAACAACTCTTCAAATGTTGATTGATATGTACTCTTCTGAATAAATATTTTCTTTTTTAAGTGTAATTTTTTAAACATCCTAAATTTAAAAGTTGGCATTGGTAGGAATAAATTCTTCATATTGAAAATACGACTTCTCCTACGCAAATTCTTATTAACCACAGAAAGTACCAACGAAATACGATTACATGGGCAACGCTAAGCCCTCTCCTTGACATTCTCAAAGGCCAACATTAACAGCTGGGTTTAGGATGCTCAACTGCTTCTTTGTTCTTAAAAATTTCATACTCCTGATGTGGTGTGGATTGATATGACTCAAGACAGGCCAAAGCAAAGAGATTTAGTTTATGTAACTGAACTGCAAAGTCAAATAGGTAGGGTTTGAAGGTAGACCCAGGAGCTAGAATTCCAGGCACCACTCATGCAGAACCTGGGCTGGGCTCCCTCTCCTTTGCGTGAATTGTCCAAACCAAACACAGCCACTCGTTTCCAGTTTTTTCCATTCCCCTGCATAGTTTCCAACTGCGGAAACAGAGAGACAACCGCTTGACTTCATGTCAGATGTCAGGCCTGCTGACCTGCAAGGCAAGCCCAGTTTGACAGCGCAGATACTGCCTGGGGCGTACGAGTTTGTGGTCTGTGTCAAAGTATTTGCTCTTCTGCCAGAAATACGGATGGAAGTAAAATGAGAACATTTTAAAGGTTTAAATTTAAACAGTGTGCTTTAAAGAACACATTACACTGAAGTTTATTTTTTCTTTAACAGAGCTATTTTGTGTTTAAATCACAGGAGCAGAAAGGATTAACTTGATTAAGAAGATGTGGCATTTTTCCCTCCAATTTTAAAATACTCTGGCAATTTTTCAGAATTATTACATGAAAAAGCAGATTTCAAATGAGTGCAATACGTTACCCTCAAATGAGCAAGAACGGTATTTGAGAAAATACATGCGTAGCTCCTTAATTATGTGGAAGACATACAGGAAGGTTAAGGCAGAAATGAAAGAGACTGGATGTTGAAAAGAGATGAGGGAAAGGAGGGAAAATAACTGGGGAAT
>RJWT010049815.1:0-10948 GCA_004365215.1 Cuniculus paca | reverse complement strand
GGTTGTGACTCACAGTGGAGTCCTAGACATACCCACTGGCACTGGAGAGACCCTAGCAGAATGAGGGCAGCAGAGATTGCCCCTTCTGCAAGGATAGGAAACCTTCAGGCTCGCTCACATCCCCATGTTTGATGGACCCTTTCAATGACGCCCTTCCCGCTCCTCCAGTGGGGGAGAGAGGCGATACTTTCCCACGGAAGGCAAACTCCATGGTCTGCGCAGGCAGTGGGCGTGGGAGTCACAGCCCCAGGAGCCACATGCTCCGCGCGCAAGGCACCATCCAGGCAGACTGCATACTCAGGCCAGTGCTGCGCTGTGCTGTGCGGTTCACACACCGGGGCCCGAGAACACATTTACACATCTGGTTTGGGAGAGCAGAAGCCCAACGCCCAGCACCGCAGGGCTCAGGGGAGCACCGTGCCGCAGCTTTCACCAGCTGCTTGTCTTGGTGAAGGTTATGCGGGAGCCAGAGAGGAATGTGGATCCCGACACCTTTCTGTGGAGGTTTCCGTGACTTCGAGCAGACCAAGGTGACTGGTGGCGATGGCCAGGGCTCTTGCGCATATCCAAGTCTCCAGCTGCAGCAGAGGATTTATCTATTTCATCTTGCAGTCCTGTTACTCGTTGCCTCCCTTACCTTTGCACCTGTTGCTTGCTATGTGCATATGAAGGATGGTTAGATGTTTTTGGAGAAGTGACAACTTTATCATGATATAAAGCACCTGTTTGTCCCCAATTACTTTCTTGTTCTCATGTCTAGTTTGTCAGAAATTAATACAATGACTTAGGCTTTTTCAAAAAAGCATTAACATGATGTAACTTTATACTGATAAAAACACTATCTAAGGTAACAATTTTTATTTTGTGTTGTCAAGGTATACAGTGTGATTTTTGATACATGCTAGAGACATGATTAGTACAGTCATGCAGATTAGCACAACCATCATCGCACATAGCTATCCTGTTGGTGTGTGGTAAGAGGTGCCTAAATCTACACTATTAGAAAACTTCCTTTTCACAGTGCAGTACAGAATAAACTGCTTCTGTTTTGTGGTGCTGGGGATCAAACCTTGGGCCTCAGGCATACAAGGCAACAGCTCTACCACTGAGCCACAGCCTCGGCCCTCTGCATTGTCAGCTACAGCCCTCACGCTGTATATTAGATCTTTTTTGCCCTCTATAACTGAACACAATCTTGTAAACTTTGACCACCTTCTTCCCAGCCCCACTGCCCTGCTCCTCCTGGTTGTCACAAAGGTATTCTCTGCTGCTGCGCAGTTGAGTTGCAGTCTTTGTTTTAGATTCCACACATAAGAGACCATGCAGTGTTTTTCCCCATCTGCTTGGTTTATTTCACTTCACATGGTGTCCTCAGTGTCCACCCATATTGTCTCAAGTGGCGGGACTCCTTTTTAAAGGCTGAATAAAATTTCATTGCATCTCAGGGTTTTTTAATTGGTGACCTGTGACGGACATGTCGGTTGTCTCCCTTGCTTGGTGACCGGAACAATACGAGCAATGAGCATGCGGGCACAGGGGTGCTCGGAGGTGGTGGTTTCATTGTCTTTGGGTGTACACATCGGCAAGGAAGTCTGTTGGATCCTGCGGTGGCTCTGACTTTAACTTCCTTAAGAACTTCCGTACTGCTGTCCATTGCGGCAGCACCAGGGAGAGTCCCACCCACCGTGCGCCAGGATCCCCCTCCTGCACACTCTTGCCAGCTCGTGTCTCTTGGGGTTTTTGGTACTGACTGTTGTCTCCAGGGCGAGGTCATTGCTTGTGGGCCTAGTCTGTATTTCTCCAATATTAGTGACACTGAGCATCTATTGACCCCTTGTACACCGTTTTTGGAGAAAAGTCCATTCAGGTCCTTAACCTAGCATGATGCGTTCTAATCTGTGCTTTAGTCCCAACCTATCTGTGTCTTTGTATTTAAAGTGGATTTCCTGTGGTCAACATCTAGTTTTGTTTTATTTACTCTGAAAAATTCCTTTCCTTTAATTAACATTTTTATACAAGTGAAGACGAACATGATTACTGAAATACTTTATTAATATCATGTACTTGTTGTATTCATTCCTTGTTTACCCAGGCTTCCCCACTCTGCCTTCTCTGGCTTTAACTGAGCACAATAGAATTACACTTTACTCCTTTCTTAGAACTCCATGCTTTGGAAACTGTGTGCTGGTCGTGCCTGACTTTGCCCTAGGGCATCTGTGCTGCTGAAAGCCTGTGCCAGATGCATGGCAACAGAGTTCTTGCTTTCCTCTTTGGGACATGCTGCCAACCCTGTCTCACCCATGTGCTTCCTTCGCCCACTGCATGGGTGCTAGAACTGCTTTACACAGTTACCTGCAGAGTCTAGCTTTCCCTGAGGAGTAAGGGAAGAAGACTTTGGGTTTGCTCTCTGAGGTTCTTCTATTGCATCCTTACAGCTCTAACTTTCTGCCATTTTTCTCCCCGAAGAAACTTAGCACTTTTACAGTGTGGGTCTGCTGGAGAGAAATTCCCCAGGATTTGTTTGTCTGCAAGTGCGTTTCTCCTTCCCTT
The DNA here is from genome assembly GCA_004365215.1 of Cuniculus paca. Taxonomy (NCBI): domain Eukaryota; kingdom Metazoa; phylum Chordata; class Mammalia; order Rodentia; family Cuniculidae; genus Cuniculus; species Cuniculus paca. The sequence goes on along the minus strand of RJWT010049815.1, from coordinate 8,398 downwards.
TTAAGTAACAATTGTGCTGGATACAAGACTCTAGCTGGCTGGATTTGCTGCTGCTGCTTTCTTACTTTATGTCACTTTACTCTCTTCTTACTTGGATGGTTTCTGATGAGAAGCCCAAAGCAACTCTTCCCTTTTCCTCTCCAGGTAAGGTCCTTTCTCTTCCTCTTTCTGCTCCTCCTCTTTCTCTTTGTCTTCTGTCTTCCTGCAAGATTATCTCCTTGATTTTGTTTTTCTGTTTTGTTTTGTTTTGTTTTGTTTTGTTTTTCTTGGCATTTAACTATGACATGCCCACTGTAGAGTTTTGGAGGATTTGGCGGTTATCTTGCTTTGTGTTTTTTGAGCTTCTCAAATCTAAGGTTTGGGGTCTGTCATCAATTCTGGAAGTTTCTCAGCCATTATTACTATAAATGTGTCTTTGAATCCATTCTGTTCCTCTGTCTCCCTCATCCCAGTATGCACTGTTATACACCTTTTCACATTGTCCCATTGCTCTTGAACACTCTGGATGTTTCATGTGTTTCTCTCTGTGTCATATTAGGAAGACTCTTGCAACATCTTTCCTAGCATGTGTCCTCTTCACCAGTGAGTGCATTGAAGGCATTTTTTATTTTTGTTAAAATGTTTTTTATTTCTAGTATTTCTTTTGAGTCTCAGAGTTATTAACTCTCATCTTATATTATGCTACTACTGCCCATGTGTTCTTTTCTTCTCTTATTTCCAGAGTCTTGGTAAGAAAACCTGTCACAAGAGCAAGCCTTTTTAAAGATTTTTTAAAAACATTTTTAAAAAGATTCTCAAATAAAATATAGAAATGACAAATATGCTTATGAAAAGATACTCCTCCAAACATTGGCTTCTCAATATAATAGTCAGAAGCAAATTGGCAATGAAATGAAGTGCATAAAAATACTGAAAGGAAATAGCTGACAACTTTTTATCCCTCACCCTGGGAAGATATCCACCCAAACTGAAGGAATATGTATTAGTCACTTTCTTATTGTGGCCTAAATACCTGACATCACAATTTAAAGAGGACTTATTTTGGTTCATGGTTACAGTGGGTTCAGTCCATGGCCAGCAGGTTCCAAGGTAAAAGCATCACGGTGGAGGAAAACTACTCAACCCATGGCAACCAGAAACCAGAGAAAACAGGAAGAGTTCCTAAGAGATATATACCTTCCAAAGACATGGTTGTCTCCTATTAGCACAGTCAGCCATGAACTCATCCATGGATCAATGTATGCTTGGGTATGGCATCCCTCATGATCTAATCACGCACAAAGTCTCACCTCCAGACATGTGAGACTTCGGAGAGATATTTTAGATCTAAACAACAACTACAAATAAGGACATTTTGAGAGTAAACGAAAACTGAGATTCAATTCCAGCTGATGTCCAGTGAATAACACCCCTCACCACCACCCCCCACCAAAGTAGGCCTTTTAGAAAAAAAGGACTCAATTTCCAACGAAAGTGGCATGGTGAAGTTGGGCCACAGCACCTCAGAGAAGGAGTGTAGAGTTCAGGTGTGTGAGATCCTTGAGTTACCCAGGAAACACTGAGATAAGTATACCCACTACACTCTAATTATTAACATCATATGTGGAAATCCACAGCGTAACTATTGAAGAAAAAATTAAAATGCATAAAACACAATTGATTCACCAAAAACAGGGCAAGAAATGCAGTAAACAGTAAGGTAAAGAAATAAATAGAAAATAAATGGTTAGAATAATTTAATTCCAAATTGATCAATACCTACATTAAATGTGTACAAATTGAATAGACAGAGATGATCACACTTAACTAAAAATGAAAAAAAAACCAGAATCCTAACACAGGATATTCTGAAGAGACAAACATTAAATAAAACTACAGAATGAGTCTAAATAAAAAGGAAGAAAGGAAAGGCGCACAGGACTGGTCTTGGTGTGGCGTGGAAGGTGGGGCAGCGCTGTCTGCTAGGGTCATCAGCACAGCCTCGTTTGGTAAGAAGTATAGTGCCCCTGCCCAAAGACGCCCTGTGGGCCTGGAGGTTCCCTGGCATGGAGTTTGTTAACCAGTTGCTCTATTTCCTTCTCATCATCACTTTTTATGAGTGCATATTAATTATGTAGAATAATTATGCAGAAAAATGGGTTTCACTGTGACACTTCCATGCATGCATGTAACATATCTTGATCAAATCCACCCCAGTCTGCTGCTTGAGAGGACTATATACTAAACTAGCCGATGAGCCTGAGGTAACCACAGCCTTCTCAGTGGAAAAGAGAGACATCAGAATCAGAGAAAAAAGCGAGGAAAGGAGGCAGGCACAGAGAGATGCCAGCACTGGCCTAGAAGATGGGGATGGTGCCTCCTGGACCACGTGCAGCAGGAAGAGGAACCTGGCAAGGCGTGGATTTGCCCCAGTCGGGACAGCTGGATGATGGTCCAGTGAGACATCCTCATCTACAGAAGTGAAAGGTGGTAAATTTGTGTGGCTGTGAAGTTTGTGGTTACAATGGTAATGGTGATGAGGAGCAAACACAGTTCTGTGAACATTCGCGTGCAGGTGTTTGTGTGGACGTGAGCCTTCGTCTAGCTGGCTGTATGCTTAGTGTCTATTGCAGGAGACTTCCGGCTGCCCTGTTCTAGCCAGCACTTGGTACCATGAGGTGTGATGGCTAAGCCTAACTGTCAGTGTAGCCAGATGAAGAACTTCCTTGAGAAGTAAGTGGGTTGTGAGGCATGTACTCCTCAGTGGTTCAATCCTTCAAAGTCCACAACTGAATGTGTTGTTGGAAGGTGGGGCCTAGCTAGAGACAGGTCACTGTGGAGGGTTTATCTCTCGTTGGCCCTTGACCCCTGGCCTCTGCTTTCCTATCTTCATGAGGGGAGCAGCTTTACTCTGCCAGCCCCGTCACCATGATTTTCCTGTCTTGGAGCCAGTAAACCATGGACTGAGACCTCTGAAACCGTGAGCTGAGTGAACGCCTCCTCCTTTCATCTCCTTTGGAAGGCGTTTCATGCCAGCACTGGGAACACTCGTTAATATACTGGGCTTCTTTTCATATTTGAGCTGATATTTTAGGTCTGTATAACAGTTCTCTTTTGATACAATTTCTCACATTTTAAACAACTCCTTTCCATTATGTTGGAGAGAGCTTAGAACAGGGATGTCTATGTAATAGGCATGTGTCAAATGATGTTTACCGATGAAAATAATGCCACGAAGTTGGTCTACTGTGGTTGTGGTAAAATACTGTATTAATTTTTAGGAAGATTTTTTCAAGTATATTAAAACCAGCCTGGAGAGAATCCCTGACCCTGTGAAATGGTGTAGTCTTGGAGACAGCCCGGCAGAGTCTAAAGCTGGGCATCTTTCTGTGCATGCAAAGTGGCATTGATGACAAGTGCCTGTGATGGAGAGAGAAGGAGAGTGAGTGTGACACTGGTCACTGCGTGTCCTCCTCTTTCCTCCATGGAAAGTACAAGGAGCGTGGCAGACACCCCGTCTCACCTGGACATAGTTGGGTCCACAGCGAATCCACCAACAGCTGGTTTGTTCGTGGATGCACTGCACACACCTGGGCTCTTCTGTGAGAACCGGGTCAGATCCCAGCATGGAGTGGCACAGGGAACAAGCCCAGCACCCACAGCCTTGAGGAACTCACCCCTGGCAGGGAGGAGGCCGATGCCATGAATCCACCGGCTCCCACTGTGGAAGGCCAAGTTTGTCGGCATCAGCCGCTCTTAGGGGAGCAGGGTGGGACCCCTCAGGAAGGAAGGGGCTGCTGTGCGGACAGGCAGACCCGAGCAGAGGCATGCAGAGCTTAAAGCCCCAGTGAGACATCCTGGGAGGACACAGGGTCAGGCCCTGCTGCTGACACCAGACACAGAGAGCAGGTGGACAGGACACGGAAGCTAGAGTGGCCATTTACCAGGCCAGAGCCGGCCTGAGCTGCAGTCACATGGCTGCTATGAACAGGACAAAGTGCAGGGAAGGACACAGGGGCAGCAGAGAGACCCAGCCATGGGATGATGGTTGAGGCCTGGCCAGGGTGGCCACGAAGTACAGTGATGTGGACGACATGACATAGGCCTGGCAATGACCTTGCTGCCCCGGCCTGAACTGTCTGCTCTTGCATTGGCCAAGGGTTGTACTGATAGGCAGGGGGCCTATGGCCTCTGCAAGCCTTTGGGGGGAAGCCAAGGACCGGACAGGGAGCGCACAGCAGGCCGGACCACCCTGTGCCCACCTTGCCAGCTCTGTGTGCTTCTGAGCCCGGCTGCCCTCCCAGAAAACACTGCCTTGCTCCTCAAATAATCTTAGCTTCTGGGTAAACAGGTGTCTGGGGACCAAAATATGTGATTTAGAGGAGTAGACCAAAAGCGCAGAAGACGTGGAGGGGAGGGGAGACGTGAGGACGGAATTTCCCCTCCGTGCAGGCGTGCACGCAAGCTGGAGGAGGGGCTGGCGTGTGCTGTCTGCTGTCCTCCGCTCTCCCCGATATCCCCCTCCAGACGGCTGCTGCCGGGAGCTCCAGGAGCAGAGCAGTTGGGGAGGGAGAGGGTCACCTTTCAAATCCTCCAGCACGCGAGGAAAGACGGCACCCCCGCTTCTTGCTCCCGGGCACAATTAAGTGTAAGCAGGCCCCCCTCCGAGGGTTCCCGGAACCCAGGCGGGCTGGAGCCAGGCCCATGTGTGTCTTATTTAACGTAATTATGCCAACAGCTCGTCTGCTGCTCAGGCATCTGTCCTCTCCTGCGCCATTCGGAAACCAGGAACCGCAGGCTTGCAGGAGCCTCTCAGCAGCTCCTGGGTCTCCATCAGGAGAGCCGGGCTGTGGGAGCCGGCTTCACAAGGCTATGATACCGTCACCATGCAGGGGCACAGTGCGGTCACCTCTGCTTGCAGAGGGCGGGCCAGGCTCTTTCTGTCAAGTGTCCCTAGCACACGATTGCGGTGTGTAATGCTTCATTCACGGCGAGAAGTCGGTTCACGCACAGAACACCTCTCAGTCCTTTTCACGTCTCCTTCCTCTTTCTGCCCTCCCCCTCCATCTCTCTCAGTCCCCTTCCCATTTGCAAAAGATCTGTCTCCCTGCTTCCTGTTACCTGTCTTTTACCTTGCTCTTTAATTTATTTATGCTATAGGTTTCTCATGTAAGAGAAGCGGTGCAATAATTAAGTTTGTGTTCTGATTCATTTCATTTTGCATTATGGTCGCAAGGTGCATCCATTTCCTACAAGTGTCTCGGTTTCTCTCTGCCAACCTGCTCTTAAGTGAAGCCACTCCTCACCATCTCCCCGCATGCTAAGCTTCAAGTCCACACAACTGCACCTTGCAGTTGGCTGCATAATGGAATGGAGGTTCCCGGGCTTGGTCACAGAGCGGACCTTGATGAGGACACTGCGCCCACAGGTTGCACCCACAGGGTGGCCCACGGGGAGTGGCCCACTTCATCCGAGGGAGTTGGGCTCATTCAGGAGCTGCAGTGGGGATGAACTCCTCCCTGCCCTCAGTCTGTGGCTGTTCGGAGCTTCCCACACACAGGCACACGTGGACACAGAGTCCCGACCCCCTCAGGGAGGACACCTGCAGTCCCTGGAGGGCACACCTGCATGATGTGGTCCCCTCAGACTTGGGGCTAGACCACTTAGTTGGGCAGGTGGGAGGCAGTTGGGCTTCTCAGCCTTGGAAAGTTGTCAGAGCTGTCTCCCACCCAGAGCTGTCTCCTTGGATAGGAGACAGCTCTTCACCTGGGAAGTGGGCAGACAGCCCTGTCCTACAGGGTCAGTGCCGCCGGCTATAGGCATAGACACATGGGCACCAGTGCCCAGGGGAAGCTCATTTCTGTGGAGTTCTGCAAGCCGGGCCCTTAAAACAGGAGTGCAGGTGGCAGTAGCATCTAGGAGATGCCAGGAGTGGTCTTCCAGGACAATTTCTTAGGGTAAAAGTATAACGCGCATAACATTTACTTCTCTCCCTGAATATATTGTAAAATAACATTGACAAAGTCATTATTAGTATTGTGGGTCATAAATTCAGTTTACATAATGAATTGAAGCAAGCAGATCAGAGGGGGGTTTTCTTGCGGGGGAAGAGATGAACCTGTAAGAAAATCTCTGAGAAGGGGCTCCCTGGAGAGGGGCCTTCCTGGGCTTTGGCGAAATGGAGATGTGGCCACCATGCAGGGCACACAGTCCCGTGCCCCTTCTCCGGGCACCTGTACATCCATTTCGATGCCATCGCACTCTGTGACTTTGCCTCTGGGACAGCCATGTCCCTTCCATGGTCAGAGCCCGTGAAAGGCGTGGCAGCGTCCTGTTCGCGTGCAGCGGGAGCCAACAGGAAGCAAGGAACAAGCGCGAGCACTGGGTTTTTTTGAAACCTCTGACACGGCAATGCTGACAGTTCACATGTGGTGCACATCAACCTAGACCTGTGTGCAGAGTAAAGGTAACAGGTATTTTAATGGTGTTGCTCCAGCTAATTCTCAGGAATCCCTATGAAGCGGGCACTCACATTCATCTTACTCCACAGGAAGCAAAAAGGATGAAGAGGGAAGTGGTGACCGGAGCATGCAGCCCACTCGTGGCTGGAGAGTTACTTGACTCAGTGTGTGAGTGCCCTGAGTGTGCCAAGGCGTGGTCTCCCCTGGGCTGGGTTGTGAGGGGTATAAAGTAGGTGATGTGAGAGACTACGGGAGGCTCAGGGGCTGGAGCGTTGCTCTCTGGGAAGACACACCCTTGCCTCTGACCTGCAAAGCGACAGAGGACTGGAGCACAACCACGTGTGCCAGGGCAAGCGATCGCTAACAGTCCACCTGGAGGACAGCGGGCCTCCTGCCTTCATACTCTGGACCAGTTCTCCTCGGGCATCTCTCTCCAGATGAATTCCAGCAGCAGACGGCAGCCGCGGTTCCTAAACTCCAGACACCAGGAGGCACTGGCTTCTGTAGAGCCAGCCCATGCCCAGCAGCCACCCCTCCCCACCAGCACCAGGCTCCTTGAGTGTGGACACCACCCCGACCTCCGATCTGCATCGCTGTGACCGTGCATGCGTCTGCCTGAATCGTGGTTGTGGTGTGGCCCAGGCCCTGCTCAACAGTCACCACAGCTGGACCTGTGGTGAAGGGACCCTGAGATCCTCCTGGCATGCACATGGGACACATTTCAATTCTGTCGTCACCAGCAGGAATTTGAAAGTGCAGGCTCGGGGGAGTGATCAGTCATGTAAAATGCACTCAAATGTGAGCACCCACAGAGTTCGCAAGAAGTAAATGTATGGAGGGCAGCTACCCACAGCTGGCGCTTGGCCACGGAGGCTGCAAACAGTCCTCAGTGCCCTCGTGGAGGGTGCTACCCCCAGAGGCTGTCTGGAAGAAACGTGTCCTGAGCAGCTGCTGGGGGAGAGGCCCGCTGGGAGTCAGGGGCTTTAATGTGAGCGATCACTGCTTAGTTCAATAGTTGAGCTCAGAGCTTTGCCCTAATAAAGGCCAAACAGATACTAACACTCCCGAGGGAAAATGTCCCACAGCCCATCTCCCAGGAGTCCTGGGAGACAAAGCTCAACGGATTGATTGGGTTTCTTGAACACACTCACTTGTGCAGGAGTCTCAGAAAGCCCTGCTGTCCTCAGACGCGGCCCACCACGGGTGCCTCGTGGACACGTGGAATCTGCCTGGGTGACGCCTCTCCCTGCTCGCACACTGCCAAGCACTGCTGTGATCAGTTCCAGCAGTGTCAACCGGCAGCATCAGGTCCCAGGGCTGTGACGCTGAGGGCTGAGGACAGACCCTTGGCGTGCAAAGTCAGAGCTGCACTCTGCCTGTTTGTGATTTCTCTATGAGTGGAGCAGAACCCTCACCTGACTGGGGACAGTGCTACAGCTCCAGGTGAGCTCATGTCTGACGGCTCTGCGAGTCACACAGAGCTCTCTTGTCGTGCATCAAGAGCGTGGGGTTATGGAATGAATTAAGAGAATAAAAAAGAACTCTTGAAAATGGAAGAAAGTGGCTCCAACACTTAAGAAGGTTTGGAGGATAAAACAGAAAACTTCTAAGAACACAGAGCTAGAAAGGAGAAAAGGAGAAAAAGAAGTTAAGGTTCTGCATAAGAAGTCCACCGTCTTACAAAACAGGGATTCACAGAGGCTGAGTGGAGAAAGTCCCTCAGAAGAAGGGCAAGATGGGGAGCATGGCAGCCGTGGGTGCGCGGAGGGGCCCCGAGCACACGGCGAGACAGATGGAGCTGCAGGGACCGCGTGGACAGCCGTGTAGACAAGGGTGGGGAGAAGTGGGGAGTCCAGGCCCGACTCCCTGCACGTCCTCACATGGCTCCTGTGCTGAGACCCGAGCCCTGAGAGTGGCCAGGCAGGCGTGGCTGGGCGGGGCCAGGACCCTGGGAACTC
>RJWT010049814.1:0-10948 GCA_004365215.1 Cuniculus paca | reverse complement strand
ATTTAAAGCAGATGCATCATTGCCTTCAAAACAGAAACACTAATTCTACAAAATAAAACATGTCTTAAAGAAAGTCTCAAAAGATCAACATAGAAATTCAAGGACAACAGGAAAGGAGCAAAAGATCAAGAAGAGGGAGTCAGCCAGCATGACAGAGGTCAGAGAACACTGTGCACTTGCAAAGCCCTGAAAAAAGCAATCTTTTAAAAAAAATTGTCAGACTTAAGGAGTAAAAAATCAGTGTGGTTAATATCACACAAATAATCTCGAAGTGTCCTGAAAGGAAAGCTATGCAATAATAACTCCAGTAATTATCAGGCAGGGCAGTAAGACAAGACTTGGCTTTCCATGCCAACTATGGAGGCTAGACAGGGTGATCAATTTTGACAGTAAATTGGTTGGCAAGAGAGGATGGGGAATTAAAGGAAATGTTTGAAGGCATTGTCTTTGTTGATTTCCCCACTGTGAAGAGAAACTGATTTTCATAAATTTACTTATGACCTTGGTCCCCAACCTTCTTCCTTTGCTCTATTTTGGATCTATGTCTTGAAATTCTTGTTTTGAAATTTCCTGTGAAACACAGAGTCATAGGAGTTGGGGGAGGGGACTGTGCTGTGGAGTGTTGGCTGGTTCATGTGTTTCCTCTACCCAAGTCCACTGTACTCTGGACTCTACACTCCTGGAGGGCAAGCCCGGGTCTTCCATACTTGTATCCACAGTACCCAGCACAGTGCTTGGCAGATTATGGATACTCAGTACTTGTCATTTAACTTTAGCTGAATCTAAACATTCTGGCCCTACATAAGAAAGTCAGGAGCACTACTTATTCTTTTGAAAATACAAGCACATATGTTTTATACAATCTGGTAGAATTCTAAGAGAATGAATCAACAACCACCAAGACTGCCTAAAATATTATCAGTACTGTCCTCAGGAATCAGAAGATAAGAAGAGAATGTGTCCAAGAGGAAAACTGACATTGATTTTGAAAAAGGAAAGACCCTAAAGTTATCAACCAAGTGATAATATTAAACCAGAAGGAGAAATTTGTTTTTACTTAGAGGAGAATAGTATCCCACAACATGTGGAAGGCTCTTACAAAGTGTTATCAGTTGATTGCTCTTGATAATTTGCGAACTTGGAAGGTGCAGGTGAAAAACATTTGATGCAACTTTCCACAAAATATTGTCAAAATGACTTCAATTACTTTAGTGAGAAAGTGTTCAACATTCTTTAAGTCTTACTTTTATAATTACACAGGGGAATTTCAGCAAAGAAGAACTGTGTGGCATATAGTATATTTAAAAGTCTTAAATTGTTGACTGGACAAAAATAATCTAGAAGATTCCTTAGTCAGTTACTGCTTTCACTTGTCAAGTTTTCTAAATGAAAATGGCTGAGTGACGAACTCCTTCCTCTACAAATCACCTCTCATGCATCTTGGTTATAGCTCTTGTCATATGGCACTGTCATTGCATGTTTACCTTTCTCTCTCTGCCACCATATGTAAGGGTCTAGAATGCACAGGTACTGTCTCCTCCAGAGCTGTATCTCTGGTACCTTCCACAGTGCTTGGCTCTGGGATCTGACAGGTGTGCAATAAACATTGCTGTATTTATAACTAAAGCAAAGGCATGGCAAGCAAGTTTAGAGATTCATTATAGGAGGAAGACCATAAGCCAAGTATCTATAGTTGTATTTGTAATTTATAAAACATTAACAAGGCCACACACCCCCAAAAGGTGGGACTAATACTGGAATTAGCTATTTAAAAGCATTTAATTTTTCTCTAAAATTGGGTATAATTTGTGTATTCAAACACCCAAACATTTACCAGACACTTTCCAGGTGCTAACAGGAAATAAAATAGATGTCTCTTATTTCATGGAGTGTATATGACAGTAGGTGAATCAAAATTAAAATAGCTAACAGATAAACGTACAATATGTCGATTAGCATTAAATCCTGTGAAGAGAAACAAAACGATGTAAAGGGGAACAGAGTAGCAGGTTGCCAGTAATATTTTCAATAGGGTGCTCATGGAAGCGTGTTTATTTTCTTATTTCTCTTTAGTCTGCTCCCTCTCCCGCACTTTGCATTTTAAATGTGTCATGTGTCTAGGGTGTCTTTCAAGATGGACCCTGATTCTTGGCTTCTGTCTTTCATGCTCCTGGGTAGTCTCTTCCCACACTGACTCAGGTGGGCCTGTGTGACTTAGGAATTAAGGTGGCTGAAGTGACGGTGAGATTTTCAAGAGTAGGTCACAAAAGTCACCATAGGTTTCACATTGGCCACTTGAGTCACCAGCCTTGGGGGAATCCAGGTGCCATGTGCTGAGGATGCTCAAGCAGCCCCATGGAGAGGGCACAAGGACGGGCTCATAGGTCTCCTGCCGAAAGCCAATGCCAATTCGACAGCCATCTAAGTGGAAACCTTGGAAACAAACCCTCCAACTCCAGCAAGCCTTTACCAACTGACTTTATTGTACCAAGAATTGAACTCAGGACCTCAAATATGTGAGGCAAGTGTTCTCTTGCTGAGTCTCATCTCCAATACCTATTGTTTTTTAAATCTTGAGACAGAGTCTCACTAAGTTGCCCAGACTGACCTCTGTCTTGCCATCCTCTTGCTGCATCCTCCCAAGTAGCTAGAACTATAGATGTGTACCACAGGGCCAGCAAGATTGACTTTTTGCTTTTTTCTTCTGAGACACCAGGGATTGAACTCAGGGTATTCATACAGAGCTACATCCCACCCCTTTTTTGTTTTTTGAGACAGCATCTCGTTAGTCACTAAGTTGCTCAGGTTGTGTTCAAATTTGAAATCCTCCTGCCTCATCCTGCCAGATTGCTGACATTACAGGTGTCCACCACAATGCCATGCTAAGAACTGGTATTTTTGTGTAATTTCAAGTGAGAGCAGAGCTAGAAATACCAAGATGGCCTGCTCCCAAATTCCTGATCCATAGAAACTATAAGAGATAATTAATGTTTACTGTTTCAAGTGACTATGTTTTGCAGGTGACTGGTTATGCAGCAATACTCCATGAACCTGACCCCCTCAAACTCCTGGATTCCATCTGTTTGTTCAATGGGTGGAAAGCGAGGTGAGTGTGTTCCTTAGCATTCTACTCTGGTCCTGGTTTCCTTCCATGGAAACCGCTGCTCTTCTGACAGCCCCTCTGGTCTCTGGGACCACAGCTCTCTCTCTGCACACCTGCACCATGAACCCCTTCAACCTGGGGTATGGCAGATCTTGGAGTTGGCTTTCTTAACCCTGTGCATACCTCCACAAGTAGTCACTTCATTCTCTCCCAAATTGCATGTCTTCTCTTTCCAGGCTTTTGCAAAAATCCTCCTGTAGGAGAAGAAACTCGGACAGGGACTTGGAGGAAGTGAAACAGGCCTCCTAGGATCTGGGGAAGAATTGTTCATCAAGTGCAGTCCCTGAAGTTAGCAGATGAGTTCAGGAAGGAAGTCAGTGTGGATAGTGCAGAATATACAAATCGAGAGCAGAAGGGTCTGAGGATGGGAGGTGGTGAGAGACCAAACTGGGTGGAACTCTGTGAGTTGGGTTTGTATTCTGAACATCATGTGCAACCACAGGGTGGGGTGAATGCCCTGAACGGTCAAATTGTGTCTTAAGACCAGAATGTAAGTAGACCAAATAGAAACTGCGAAAACAATCAGGAGGTTTTTGTAGAATTTAGAAAGATGTTGCTGGGTTTAGAATGCCAGGTAATGAAGGCAAGGAGAAGAGACAGATTCAGGGTGTATTTTCAAACTAAGGAGTTATTTTACAAAGAAAAAAAAAAAAGATTTACATTCATCGAGTAACATTCAGATTTCCTGGTCTATAAAGTACTTCTGTTAGAAGCTTTTTAAAAGTTGAGGGGAGCTCTCTCAACTTGAGCTGGAAATGTGATCAACTTGAGAATTTGACTCTGTAAAGGTGAGACTATATAAATCCATGGGGCTAGGGGATCTCATCTTCCACAGAACACAAAAGGTGAGAAATTCTGCCCCATGGAGGACTCTAACCATCCTGTGACAAGTAATATTGCGGGTTAACCTCACTTGACTTTCTTCTCCGCAATTTGAAATCTGATTACCTTGGGCCCCAGAGCAGAGGTGACAGGAAACAAGACTTCCGCTTTTCTTGGGACAGCAGCCTTTGCCCCACTTCCGCACACAGAGTTCCTCTTAGCATAAGAGTGGAGCTGTGCCCCTCCAGACCCAGACGCGTTCTCCTTTCCCGGCACCACCCCCCTATCCTCCTCTGCAGACTTGGTGCTCAGGTGCTTGGGCGCTTAGGCGCTCAGGCGTACAGACCATGTCCCTCCCTCACTGTCCCCAGAGGCCTGTGCAGAGGGAAAAGGCCACAACCTCCGCCTCCTGGAGTCCTCACACAGGATCTACAGTGGGCCCTGGGATGCCAGGGCACAGACCTGACTTGAGGCCAACAAGCATTTTTATTATTCTTTTCCTAATGACTTCTATCTAAAAATTCTGTGGGCTTCCGGGAAGGGATACAGCCTACAGTGATTAAATGGATGCCTCCCATCCCCCTTCCGTTGCCATGGCAACTCAGAATGACTGATTTCCTGGTTGCCATGTCAATGCAGTGGGATCCCAGCCACTGCACCACACAAAGACGTCAGTAAGCAGAGAGAAAACCAGAACACACACACACACGCGCACACACACACACACACGAAAACTCGTATTTAAAAAGACAATTTTGTCGCCAACTTTTTTTTCTCACACAAAATAGGAAGAAAGGGACCCATTGTAATTAGAAATAGTGCTCTTGCTGAGGTGAGAGGAAGCCGTCTCCCATGTTGGAAGGACGACTAAGGGGGAAAGGGGGAATTCCCGAGGAGTTGGCATGGTGACAGCAAGACAGATGCCATTCTCAGGTGGCTGGAAACCTTCGGCAATCAGCCAGGATCCCACTGAGAGGAAGTTTGAAATATTTAACTGGAGTAGAAGAATTAAGTTAGATTCAAAGCAAAACAAGAAAGCAGATCGCCTGAACATTTTGCAGAATGCTTTTGTTGGTACAAATTTAAAATTTTAGTATTGATTCCAAATGCTGCCATTTACTATTTGGTTGATGTTGAGTTTTTATTTCTATCAATAACTTTGGAGGACTAACAACAAAATGTAGCTATTTTTCAGTCTTTTTATGGACGGGTAACATCCTGGTAAAACCACATGCCAAAAATTGATTAATCCAGATATCTCTGATTTTCATTGCCTGTGTATGCTCTAGGTTTGTAATATATCCACGAAGTGCATTTGCATGTGAAAAAATATGCAAAACATGTTTTCTCTTACTCTGAATACATGAAACTAAAATTGTTGATAACTCTTTGACTTTTCATCATTATATCTCAGAGACGAATGATTTAAATGGAATGTTTTTCCTTTTCCAAAAAACGTCTTCCTGCCTTTTGACAAATGCTTTGTATATTTTACCCAATCATACAAAATTTCCATAGGTTTGCTGAAATACACACAGAGTGCTTTATATTTATTCTGGTAGCTGAATCTCAAGGTCATTTTAAAACATATGTATTGTCAAAGGTTGTGGCAACTGTGATCTCAAGCCTCTCCTGTTTTGTACATGCTGGAGCCCTGATGCCCAGGGATGAAGCTCAGCCCAACCACAGAGAACAAAGGAGAGATTGAGGATGTGGAACTGCCATTTTTCACTATTCTTTCTGGCACTCACCCCTGCCCATCCTAAAGCCAGCACGTCTCATTCTGGATCTGTAGGAGCCACACGTAGTAGATGGGGAATTCAGAACTCAAATAATTTTGTAAAATCCTAGGTTCAAGAACGTCACCGAGGTTCAATCACCACAGAACTGGCCAGGGTTGCTGATAATCTGATATCTGGGGCAACCCTAAGAGGAGGTTCCAGAAATTATGGTGTTCAATTTAATTGTTCCTTGACCAAGGTCTTCACAGATCGTTTCTTAGTTCTTCACAGCATACTTTGAAAAATGTTAGGCCAACTCATCTCTAAAATCTAATTATAATTTAAAGACCTTCTATAGGTCTGGCACCTAAAATTCTCTAACAACAAAGTTTATAAGAGCTCTAACTTGTTTCGCCAAAACTCGTGGCAGGGAACAAAGAGGAATGGGTAGACGAGGGACTTTCATTTACGCCTCCCTCCAGTTTGGAGTCAGCTGGAAGGTGCAGTGGGTCTCTTCCAAGATGGAGCCACAGGGATTAGGGGCCTTCTTAGGACTGAGTTCTTTCCAATGGAGATTTATGCTGACGCTATAGGATGACATTCCCCACTCAGCTGTGGAAAACAGCAGAATTTCAGCAACCTCACAGCCACTTGAAGCCAGTAAAGAAGACAGTGACACAGGGAACCCTCTCTTTTTTCACACTGTTGTTACCAGATGAAGAGTTTCAATGGGTTTCTCTTCAGGTCTGGCGAAGACACACAGAAAAAGCAGCAAAGGTGTACATTTATTGAAAGTGGAAAAGAAGTACACTGTATAGAGAGCAGGCAAGTGAAAAGACTCGCAGCAGCCCCAAGGAGAAGAGAAAGGGGTCTTTTGCATCCAAAAGTCCCAGGTTATTTCTCTTTCACGCAAATAAGGCAGTGGGAAGGTCTTTCTGCCAAACACTCACTTGGCATCGTGTCAGGTATAAGTTGTTCTATCAAAACACTTGTTTGACTTCCTGTTACATGTAAATGAAGGATCAGGAATAGTGTCTTTTGATTGGTTGCTTCCATGAGCAGACAAAGGATTAAAACAAGCATCTTCTGATTGGTCCTGGGACCAGTGCCAGCTTCAAATGAAGGATTGAAAATAGTCAATTTCTGATTGGTTCAAAACACCACCATTTTTCTGATTGGTTCTGTGTACAGTGATAACGGCATCACTATAATAGGAGCATCCCTCACCCTAGGTTGCCTGTCTTACCGTGACACCGTAAGTAAGAAGGGAACCATGTCAGAGAGTGGACCTGCTCCTTCCTAGTCTAGGCTGACCTGTCCTAGAGAGAGGGAAAGAGGTTTGAATCAAATACACTGCGGTTTACAGGACTAGGTTGTTTTAACAAACGCAGGTGACTGAAGAGTTGTGACACAGAATGAAATATATGTTACAGAAGCCTGGTATCCAGAGGGGAAAGGAAAGCTGATGGGACATACAGATGGTAGCAGCCATTTGTAAGACAAAATTATTCCATGTGTTTATTTACTTCAACAGGTTATCTTCAAGCTGTTTGAGTACCTGGGACAGCCACATAAGCAATGTGGGAAGCGTAGAGGGAAGAGAACTGAGAGAAGAGGACACAGAAAAGAGAGAAGTTCACTGCCTGGATTATGGGTCTTTGTAACAAAGATGGCGGCAGCTGAGGGTGAAGATGGAAAGGGGCTGCGTGGGCCGGGGTAAATGGAGGTTTGGAGGCTTGAGGTGATACAGAGTATAGCTTTCTCCGTGACCCACAAAGGATTTGGCCCGAGGAGCAAAAGCTTGGGGTGTACTAGTGGGGAGCACTGTGGATTGAAGAGGTAGACAGGGGGTGACTGGGACGTAGTTCGGGACACTTCAGTCAAGTCTGGAAAATGAAGACTAAGAGATTTTAGTCAGAGGGTCTCATAGGCTTGCACGTGAGTAGACACTGAAGGAACTAGAGTGAAGACAAGGGCACAAGGACATGCTCCAAATAGTTAGATGTGTTCATAGTACTTCCTGGTCAGAGGTCAGGAGGTGTCTGGGAGAGGTAATAAGAGAAGAACAAGAAAGAGCAGGTCAGGATCACTCCCAAGAGCAGCCCATCAGGCCTCCACCCTTAGCAGTGAGCAAGTATTCATTTGCATGAATATAGAAGCATCACCCTTCCCCTTCCTTGCCCCTGAGACCTTCCCTATGACTTATGGTAAGGAATGCATTGATTAAAATCACCCAGAATAGTGCGGCTAATTATAACTTAATAGGGTTGTTGGTCTCTTCGGCTTTATAATAACACTGGTGGGTCTTTTGCTGCAACATCTCCGCCTGCTGCCTTCCTTTGTGGCAACCAGATTCCCAGCACAGATCTCCAGAGGGAAACAAAACGCTTTTTTCTTTAATTCTGACAAGTGACTGTACTCTGTAAATAAGGGTCACACGCGAGCCATCCCTTTGGCAACACAAGCCAAGACACCACCTTGTTAAATATTGTTGGCCCCCCAGCAGCTCCAGAGGGACCTTAGGAAAAGCCACACTCCCTGGTGTCTCAGCTCGGAGCCCTGTGCTGCTGCGAAGGAAATTCTGCCTGCCAATCCCAGACTCAGTTATTGGTGAGCACAGCCTGGAACCTCAGGAGGATGCAGAAAGAAGAAACAACAAAACGGCCTCATGAAGATCCGGGGAAGGTGTTTGCTCTCTCCGCTGCAAAAATAACACCTTAGAATTGGATTTTTTTTTTTTTTGAGAACTTACTTCAAACCACCAACTTCAGACTAAAAGAGTGTAATTGTTCTTCGTTCATGAATCTCTCTGTCTAGACCAGATGTTATCAGCACAATCGTCTCCTATCTGAAGAAGCTTTTAGTATCTTGGCTCTGCCTAGGAGGCCTTTTTTTGTTTTTTTTGGACCTCAATTTCATTATGGTTTTGATCAGGAAGGGCATATAAGCCTGGTGTCATGGTTGTCATCTAGGTTAAAAAAAACAAAAACAAAAACAGGCCTTTTAGACAATAGGAAAATAAAGTGCAGTGGATTAAAAACATCAGTGAAGCAGAATGATTAGAGACTCAGCACATTTCCTTGTTGGGACCTTTTGCATTGCTGTGCATGGTCACATCATGTTAAGCGTAGTTGTTAAATATATTGATGTGTTTTTCATGTATAAACTCTTGGACACAATTTATGCTTCTTTCCTTATCTGTAGGTGGTCATTAAGGTCTCAGTTGTCATTGTACAACTCTGAGAAACAGAATGTCACTTGTCACAGAATCTGTTTCTACCTCAGGTTTGGAAGTTATATCTGCTTATCACTGTGATTTACTGATTCCTATAGTGATCTTTCTCATTTACCTTTCTTCCTACTCTATTCCTTCCATGTGCCTTGATGTTTTGTTTGCTTGCTTTATTTCCTTTTAATAGTTCTGACAAAATATTACTGTAGACTTTGAAGCCAGATTATAGGGTTCAAATCCATCCTCTACCACCTGCTAGCTTCTTTCTGGCTCAGTATTCTTGCCTGTAAAATGGGGATAATAATTGCACCCACCAGAGAGGATCATTTGTTAGAATCAAGAGCGACATAGAATTGTGCCAGAGTTTCTTTATGGTGGGTCCTCTAAGTATGGGATCCACCCTGGTCGCATATCAGAATCACCAGGAGAGCTTTTATAGTACAGTTTCCTGGGCACATTCACCATGATGGATTCAGTCAGGCTCCAAGGGGCCTGGGGCTGCCCACCTTTGGGGTGACATTTGGGAACCATTGCTTAATATCGTGGGGCTCCCGTGGTGGTGTCTTCCTTCTTCCTCTTGTCTGTAGCTGCCCTCCATCTTACCTTACCTCACAGTGGCAAGTCTCTGGTTTGAAGATTTTAGGTATTTGTGACCTACCAAATTCAGATAGTACTCTGTACAGATCTCTCCACAGAACTACTCAAACTTGCCAAACTGACTAATCATGGTATTTTATTGATTCTAGGTTTGGTTCTTGGTCACTCCTCAGGATACCTCTGTGGTTTCTACTCTTAGGAAAACAAAACAAAGCAAAACCGGATACAGGTTCCAATTAATCAGCTTACTGTGGTAGGATTATATTTCAGGCACTGTTATGGTTAATACATTGTGTCAACTTGAGCAGTTTAGAAGTTTAACTGAGAGACTCAGCAGGGAACCAGGTTCTTACTTTGTAAATATCCTCATTCTGTGCAAAGGAAGGCAAGGATGTTTTGTGAGTGCTACACCCACCCTGGGAAGGGGGGGGGTGGCCTAGGTATAATATGAGGGTAGAGAAGAGGCTTGTTTGCCCCTCTCTTTTGCTCTGGCTGCTGCCTTGAAGTGCTGTCCCTGTGCCGTGCCACCTTGCCTTGGACCCAGCTGATTATGGACTGAAATCTCCAGAAAATGTGAGCTAAATAAACCTTTCCTTGCTTCACTTTGGTGTCAGGTGTTTGTCTCAGCAACGAAGGAAAAGTAACCAAGACAGGCACTATACATGTGTATGACAGAATCTGTTGTGTTGTTGTTTGTTTTTTGAGACAAAGTCTCACTGGGTAGCCCAGCCTGGCCTCGAACTCAAGATCTTCCTGCCTTCACCTTCCCAGTGTTGAGATTACGGGTCTGTACTACCACACCTGGCTGGGAACTTAGTTTTAAGACTCAGAATACTGCAGCATAGGAAAAGCTTCAGAAATTTGTTTCTGTGATGTAACTAGCTAGTACTGAAAAAAAGGAAGGCACTGTCTTCTAGCAAGTACTACAGCAGATAAGCCAAAAGCTGTCACTTGCAGTGGTCTAGAAGGTTGGTCTGATTTCTTGGCTGCTTGACCTGGGGGCAGACCTGTAAAGGTAGCTTTCTTCTAACTTTACCCATCATTGGACCCAAGATCACCAACACCTGTCTCCAGGAAATATGTGACAACACGGGCAGCAAGTTGGAGGAACAAGACTTAAAATGCAGTGGATGTTGGGAGATTGGGGGACCGATGGAAGGGAGCATTGACAGAGGAGAGGGGTCCCCCAAGAGACTGGGCATTGAGCAACCTCAAGGGCTGCCCCAGAATGGAGAGCCAAGCCCACACACAATCATGAGAGGAGCTTCCTCTGATTTCCTGTTGAGGGTACATTGTGTCTGAAATGTCACAGGCGATGTGCCTGAAGAAAAGACACATTGGGCTCTGTAAAGAACCATAAAACTTACTCATGGTAATGTGCTAAGGGATAAAGAATGTTCTGGAAACAAAACT
>RJWT010049813.1:0-10945 GCA_004365215.1 Cuniculus paca | reverse complement strand
GTCTTCTAGAGATATGCCAGAGGAAAAATATGTGATTATTTATATATTGTTTTGTAATATTCAAGTATGCAAGATGAAGACAGGTACAGAATTACTTGAAATAATATAAAACATGTTCAGGAAATTAAAGAGGATAAGAACAAAGAACAAACAGAGGAGAAGAAAGAAAAGACATATGGGTATAACTGAAAATATCTAAGTGAATGTTTGATTAAATTTCATTATAGTCTACCTAGATGAACCCCTCAGTAAAATCTACTACAATAGCTAATGCTCATAGAAATTGACATTTTTTGATACAAAAAAGTAAGCCAGTGAGCAAAATTCTATGTTTCAGAGTGTTCCAAATTGAATTTCCAAAGGATGAGTCATAGAACATGCTTTTAACACAATGGTGTCTTTGTGAATTAACCATATTATGTGGGGAAAAAACTAACAGCATATTTTAATATCTACAAAGTATAGCTCATTGTGGCAACTAATGTATATATTGGGCTAGACAATATGTCTTGATCATGTTGTACATAAACAACTTTTTCTCAAAATTTTATTATGACAATATTCAAACCTATGGCTAAATTGATATAATTTTATAGTCACACCAATGTACAAACCAGTTAGATTGCACAATTAACATTTTCCGTATTTCATTCATCCCTCTATCCATTCATCAATTTTTTTCTTCTTTTTTTAACTTAAAATCAGATTTTATTTTAAAAAATAAAAAATTACCATCGCTAACATTTTCAACTATAGATTTTTTAATAGATGTTGTAGTTGGCATAATAAAATTTATTGTTTTTCATCCATTCATCATTTAATCTTGTATTTTAGCATACCTAAAAGCAAATTATAAACATTTGAGTAATTCTCCTTAAATTTTTCATGACAATTTATTTTTAATTGAAGTAAACTTGATCACTGACAAAATTTCAGAAGAAGTATTAAACAAAAATGTGGGGAACAAATGCAAATAAAAAATGATGAAAGAGTATTGAACTAAGCATAGCACAAAACATGACATAATCCAAAAAATATAGATAGCATTAGGTGACAGACGAACAAGTTTATAATGATGTGAAAAAAGACTTTGCACAAATTGTAGTCAATACCAAGGCAAGAATTTGCAAAGATAAGATAACACAGTTACCATTATGATAATCCTCTCAGATACAAACGAGAGCCTAGAGGTGATTATTTTAGAGTAATCTTTATTCCTGGAAATGACTGAGGTAGCCATTAGTTTAGCAAACCTTCATCTTTACATTGGAAATTTAATTTCTAAACTTTTCCAAACTTTACTGCTTGTTTTAGGTCTTCATGGGTGTCTTCTGTGAAAATCAAGAACTGTGATGTGGAGTTTGATTAATTTGGATTTTCTTAATGACCATGAAGACCAAGGTTCAATTTCTTCACTTGTAGAATATAATATGGTGTTGTTGTGAGGTTCTTGCGCAATTTCAAAGAGACTATACAGTGTATGTATTATTCTTATCTGTATTCCTATGACTTAAAAACTTTAGTTTAAAAAAATCCATTAGATGTTTAGCATATTTAATTACTGTAATTGGCATCAGAGATACTGTAGCAAACAGAGGGATACAAGTCCTGCATGAATAGATCTTACAATCTTTCCAGGAAGAGGAAAAACTAAATGAGCAGTGATTACAGGTTGGCTACTGTAAAGATAAGGAAAGACAGGATACTATTGAAGCGCTTAAAAATTATTTCCAATGCAGCACGTTATTGGGTAGTTGAGTACTTACAAGATGTCAACCACCGTTTTAAGGTTCTACAGGCTTATATAATATAATCCTCAGAACAAGACTGAAGTATATGTATCGTCCTTGTGTATGATGGAGGAATGAGGTGAAAAGACGTTAAACAAATTGTTCAAGGAAGAATGGCCTTTAAATTGTAGAATTGGGGATAAAGTATTATATATTCTTGTAACAAATCTACCTTTTCACTGCTGAAAGAAATTAGGACCAAGAAAAGGTATTCTTGTCAAAGACAGGTACAAGAAAGGTATTCTTATGAAAGACAGGCAGTATCAAACCAAGTAAAAGCAGAAAGATGGGAAAGGATGTCAGACAGAAAGGACATGAATATAAAAATTAGCTTTATTTATAACAATATTAAAGTGCACCTGCAATTCTAAATTCAGGTTGTGAATGAAGATTGCTTGTATCATTTGATTTAGTTGGAAAACGTTTTATATTTTGGAAGCAGATGGGCATTACATGGAGGTATAAAATATTGCAAGTTATTATTGTATAATATGTGATTGGAATTTGAGTGCATCTATTACAAAATACATATGTTTATATTTTTGTTAGTGACATTATTATAAACATAAAATATATTTGACTGTTTTCAAAAGATATACCTGAAAAATTTGTATAATGCACTAGACGCTCTCTAGAATTTCTGCATGGTTGCTGCATATTGTGAGTACATATAATGATTATTTTGAACCAAAACCTGAGTCACTGACAGTTATGCCATGAAGGATAGAAGTCCTCAGCTCATAGAGACCTAGAGCAATAAATCGAATTCAGCCAACTTTTTACTTAATTCAAGTTCCTCCATGTATCTATCTTTGTGAAACTATTTTAAGGTGTTCAACTATAATCTTAATGTCAAGATGATTTGAAAACTTTTAAAACTTTCTTTTCCTCCACTGTTTATTTTAAATTAAAAATGTATGCATGTTTCTAAAACTTACATTCTGTATTGCAAGTCTTATTCAGATTTATATCCATGATTTGAATACATATTGTTCAAAATCAATTTGGGTGCCTACTTTGGGCAAAGAGATGTGGTGGTTGCTATTTCTAGATGATTCTAGAGAAATATAATTTCAAACGTATACATATTATATAAAATAGTAAATACAAGTTCTTTGAAAAGTTTCACTTAGAAAACCATCCAATATAGAACAGGAGTAAGAAAATGACTTTGATCAAAGACATGTTTATACTCTCAATGAAAAAAATGTGTGCATAAATGAACTTACATAGGCAGACTTAAAGTGGATAAAGAAAATGTGGCATTTATACACAATGCAATACTATTCTATCATAAAGGATAAATTTGAGTAATTTGTAGGGAAATGAATGTTGCTTGAGATCATAATTCTAAGTGAAATAAATCCAACTAACAAGCTTAAATATCACATGATTTCTCTTACATGAGAAACCCAAAAAATATGTAAAGAGGAGAATAAAAGACAGGTAATTGGAAGTAGGGGTATAGATCTTTTTTTCAGATGGGAAGGGGATCAAGAGATGGAAATGAAGACAAAAGGGGAGGGGAAAGAGAATGAAAAAAGAATTGAGATGTATTATGTACATGCACCAACTCCAGAAAAGGAATGTAGTAATAAACATCATGCAAATGTGTACGAATAAAACATGAAAAATAAAGTATTAAAAAAAAAACAGTGTAAATGAAGGTTCACATTGAAAAGAGGAGGAACATTATTTTAATTAGGGTAGGGGAAAGAAGGAGCATAAATACAAAAATACATATAATTACTTAAGTGTTAACACTTGGTGACTTCTAAGTTATTTATTTATTTATTTTGGTGCTGGGGATCGAACTCACAACCTTGCGCTTGCCAGGTAGGTGCTTATGCCACTGAACTAAACCCCCCTGGCAGACTTAGTGACTTCTAACATCAATTATCTAACAGTAGGAACCAAAGTTTGGCAAGAGTGATTTGGGGCATAAATGACGAATTCTGGACGTCTTCTGTGGAGAATATAAACTAAACTGAAAAGAGATGCGTAAAATAATTGGCAATGAAGCATGAATGAAGTGAAAAACATGGCCTCATGATATTAATGAACTCATCTGAGCACTGCAGGCAACTATGATTCAGCCTGATGTGGGTTCAAATCCTAGGTCCACCACTTCACAGATGTACTGTTTTAGACAAGTGGTGATATTCGAAACTGAGTTGCCTCTCTAATAAATGGATAGACCTGTTTAAAACAATAATGCCTAATATCAGAGTGTAGTTGTTATTGTGATTTTTATTATTCATAAAATCAGTTGTAGAGGAAATACTAGACACTAGTATTGATTTATTCATCGTTATCACTTGTATAAAATTAAGTTTCATAAGATTTTTGAGATTTGCTTAAGAGTATATAGCTATGTAGTGGCTGATCTCAAACTAAATCTCAAACCATCAAAAACTAAAAGAAAATTATTAAATTTCTAACCACAATAATTAAAATTCAAAACAAAGAAAACTCAAACCACAATGGAAATTCTTTAGAATTTTGCAATTTCTTCTTGTACCTATGTTTAAATAAGTTTGTGAGGCATTGGAAGATCAGAGTTTTAATATATTATTCCAAGAGTATAAATATAAAATTCTGGAGAGATTTATAAATGTTGCACTGTATATAAAAATCAGGAGAGAAAACCACAAACAAAGGCAATTTTTTAACAGAAATAAACTGATGAAGCCTGTCTGTAATAGTTTCGTGTACATAGACACAAGCAGACTATAAGAAATAGATAACTTTAAAATACTTTATTAAAAACTGAACTTTAGAATAACTGTACATTAATAGATAAAAACTAACCTCTAGTAGTTTAACTATTAAAATGGAAGTTGTCAAATCCATAGGTACTGACTCAGAAGGAATTTGCTAACTTGAGCATAATGAACAACACCCTGATATTACTAAGATTTTAAATATAGTAACTTCTGATTATCTATGGCCATTTTAAAATTAATATTGCAGTTATATGTAACCTATTTTCTTCACCTGTACAGTTAGAAAAGTTTCTCACATAAAGGAAAACCATGCAATATTTAACTTTCTCTGTCTAACTTTTGTCACTTAATGTTATGGTCTCAAATTCTATCCATTTAAAATATTCTAAATCTCATATAAATGTGGTATTAACACAGAGAAAGTCACGGAGTAAATATCTAAGCTAAACTAATTTTGGATCTTACATATCTTCCATTCAGTAGTTCATATCATTGCAAGTAGATGGCAGTGACATTTTAAAAAGCTGTTTTTAAAAATACTAGTAAGACATTTAAATAAGATGGGTCCTATCCTTAGTCATTCAATGCAACCTATCTGAAATCTCCACTGAAATGTCTATGAGATGAAATAAAATGTCACACTCTCAATTACAATAAGATGAACAAACAATTTACAAGATGGAATGTAATTGGAAAGGAAGTAAGCAAACACTGTGATTATTTATTATAGAGGTTACTTTAGATAGTCATCTCTCAGGCTGTCCAGTGTAAAAACAACTTAGAGAAAACCAGAGTTCAGTGTAAATTACCGAAATGATTTTTGGGGGATGGAAGAGGATTTATAGCTAAATCATTATAATCTCTGATTTGATTTTTCTTCATATGTTGCCATAATCAATTTTCCTTGTTGAAACAGAGACATGATGTGTTCCCGTACATCATTCATCTTGGGCACTGTAGGATACTGTACACAAGTATCAGATATTTAGATAGCAGGGCAAGAGAAAATCATGCACAGGTCTAACAAGAACTCATAGAAAATGTATCACATACCAGTAAAAGAATTAGCAGCTATGTGTATTATTTTTGCCAGAAGCATATCTGAGAAGGGATTTCAGCAACATGCATACTGAGCAAAGTGAAGAAAATCTTTTCTTCATTCCTCAGTGTACAACTAGACATAGAAGTCTCATAAAAATTAAGAAAGATAAAATTAATTATAAAATGGCTATTTAACTCACCACAAAGAGCATTCATGAAACATTTTGAAGACCGAAAAGATAAATATGTCTTGGAGATATGTATACATACATTTTTAGGAGAACAAGAAGTTGTAAAATTTAAATATACATTTTTGATAATGGGAAAGAACTAATTCTAATAAATTAAAGCATAAACTGCTGAATATAACAAAATAAAAACAATATTTTAAACAAGAAAAGATGACAGTAAATATGATAAAATTGGGATGCCATTAAGGAATTGGGCAAGCAAAAATAGTGAATTTTCTTTTATGAGTTATATAGAAACAATATTTTGTTATAATCGAAAAATCTAGTATAAAGAAAAAGGTAGAGATTTAATAATTTTAATTTCAAATCATCACTGCTATTAAAGTTTACCATTCATAATGATAAAATAAGTGGATCCTTTTACTTTTCCTATTCTTTGTAAAGTCTAGAAAATTGTACTTTAACAGTGCCTTTGCATAGAGGATATCACTTACATCGTTCTTGCTCTTAAGGTGCCTCTACTCTGGTTTCCTAACCCCTCATGCATTACACCATGGCAGTCTTTTTTATGTTTATATTTCAGGAATTTGTTATTACACAGCAGTGAACTAGACTACTTTAATGAACTGAGTCTTAAAAAGTACTTCCCCTTGTAGTCTTTACCAGAAAACTAAACAGGAATCACAGTGAAATAAAAGAAAGCTTACCACCAATTACAACACCAGCTTCTGGAAAACAAATGTCAAAAATCTGAGAGAGGTAAAATGAATTTCAAAGATAAAGTTCCAAAAGGTTATAAAATTGGTGCTTTTACAAATTCATTCATTTTAAATATGTATTGATGTTTTACAGTGCTAGACTGCATGTATAGCACTGAACATACCAGAATTGAATCTACAGAAAATCCAAAACGTGAAGCCTAAATTCTAGAAAAATATCTAATATATTACTAGGAAGTATAATGAATTAATACATCAAGTATATTTTAATTTAATATTAAATTAATATTAATATTGTATTGTACATTGAAATAATGTATAGTGCAAAGTAAATGCTAGATGTGTTTGATATTATTGTACTATTTCATAACATTGCAAAAATATTCATTCATATTTAAGTAAAAATAGTTGAAAATGTACAATAAGTATGAATGTCAACATTGTGTTAAAGAAACGAGGGAAGTGTGGAGACCTAGACTAGCTGAAAAGCACAGACCAGCTGAAAGAAGGAATACAAACAACAAAATAAAGTATTTATTAGCCAGCTTCAAATCTAAAATTCACTTCTTTTAGAATGGGCTCCTCTAGTTTTTCTCAAAATACTAGTCTTACTAATATATATGTGAATGTATACATTCACATTGCCTTCCTTCAGCATATGTTTGTATATATTTTCTGTGCCTTAAGCTGTATCATCCATTTAAAAAAAGTTCTCACAGAATGTTTGGTATCTTAAGTGTCACTCTGGGTTTATTGCAAAAAACCATAAATAGAAAGAGCAAAACACAGTAAATGTTAACTTACCATAGTGATAATACAAGCTCCAGTTGTCTTGCCTGCTGTCCACTATTGTCATTTGGGAGTTATGACATTTGAAGTTCAGTAGTCAGTGACTAATTTCTACTACTAACAAAATATGTAATTATTTAAATGTTTATAGAAACATCAAAATATTTCCCATAGGCTTATGGAGCAAACCCCTTGATATTCCAATACAATACTGTCAAAGCAATCTAAATAATTTTAATTTCAAATGAAATCTATATGTTAATAATTGCTAACCTGTATAAATAACTTCAGTCAAGACTTCTGAACACTAAAGAGTATATAATTGGATTTGAATGCTTATAATGTAAAGAAACAGCTATATTTTTCTCTTTTATTTTAAGACAACAAGAAGTCATAGCCATACTATATCGAGTAAAATGATGTTTTCTTTATGCATATTTTGACCTGTAAATGTATTTAAATCCATTTCCATTTTGGACATTTTAGATGTTCATATTGAATATCTTCAAAATACACCATCAATGAAACTGTTCAATGCATAGATTTATAATTTAAAATAAAATTTTGCCTCTCTTTAGAAAAAATATCTGCCTTAGATTACATCAACCACTTTCAATGTTAACATGTGCTCATTTCTCCCAAATTCCTCTGCATAGAACAGCCGTTTAGTTTTATAAAATAAGCCTACTTTTAAGAAAATCTGATTATGCTCAAAGGCAGAATATGATATTCCCCCAATGTATATGCTGAATACAGAATTCAGTGATAGAGTCCAAGGAACACTTAGCCCACTTTTTCTGGGTAAGCCGCAATGTTCTCCAAATCTTTTTAACAGCTGCATCTACCATAATACGGAGGAAAACTACAAATCTGGTTAAAATTCAGAAAAGACAATATAAAAGTGCACTATGTTCACTGTGCTACAATTTTGGAGGATAGTGTGTAGTTTTACTTTAATTTGATTACATTTTCAGAAGCAGTGTCATTTTTACCTTTAGAAAAATCAACGTCCATTTTAATTTTTAAATTGCTATTTAAACTGTGTAACTACATAATAAGACAGGGTTCTGAATAGAAGGACGAAGATTTATTTTCTTGATTACTCCAGTCTTAATAGTCAGATTTATTTACAGATTAAGAATTAATTTGTAATATCACCAATAAGTTTGCAAATTTCATTTGAGATGCCATAGGTACTTTTAGTCAAGTGAATGTTGTAAATCATGCAAAGCAATATGCAATATATTAAGTGCTGTTAGTCTTTCTCTTTATAAATATGAAAGACTGATTCTCTTTCAAGTACTGTGTGCTCATTATGTAATACGCTACCCTGGGATATCAGACATATTATAAAGTATAATAAATTCAATTCTTTATTAAAATCAGATTCCTTGGAATTTTTGCCCCTACTACAAAACCAATCTCTGAATAAAGAATTCGCCCATGAAGTACAAAGGAGTCAGTTTCAGGAAGCAACAAAGAGATGGGGCATATACAACACCATGGAGTTTCCCTGAAGGATTTTAGCTCTAGTCCCCCCTTTACTGAGTAACACTGACACTACTATGCTGTGGCTACTCAAGAAGAAAAACGCACTTCAAATGTTATGTTCTGCTGATCACAATACTAGTTAAGAGTAAGTATAAGTGTACAGTAGTATAAACCTGGTAAACCAGTATTTCTCCCATTATGAATCAATATAAGGTTTACCCAAGTCTGCTAAAGAACTAAAGATATGTCTCTAGACATTTTTTCGTATTTTGCAAAATATGAAAAAAAATAGAAGAAAAGTTCTTTATTTTTTCCTACTGTTATTTTTCGCATTTAACATAACATAAATGTTCACTGATCCAACTTAAAGAATTTTTTAGAACAGTCAATGGTTTACTATTCTTTATACAGAAAATGTGACTCTCAAAAGATGCATCTTTCCATTGACTGCAGTTGCACTATGCAATGTGATAGAGGTGAACTACACTGTTAAAGAATTTATTTTAAGTAAGATTAAACATTCAGTCCCGCAGTAACAAAAGCCACTGTTGCAGTATTCAGTAGCTCCAATGAACATTAGCTATTGGATTGTTAGCATAAATAGGCTTTAACATTTTAGACATCAATTTAAGAAATACCTTAAAACTGGAATTAATATTAAAAGAAAATATATTTATTTGTAATTGATTACACTTAATAGATATTTTGACAGTGTATCCCAATTCTATTTTAAATTGTACATTTTAAGATGTATAATACATTCTTACAACTGTTAGCAAGTGGTACAATATTCAGACATGGATAACGTGTATTCTTTGTAAAAGCAGCAAACCTGGAATCAGAAAAAAATCTACAAAGGAAAATGTTGCCTCTAAGATCAAAACACACATACTAGCATGTTCTGTCTCAATGAAGAATTTACTACTCTACTGAACATCTCAAGGGACTAAGAAATAACTTGACGCTTCCTTAATGAACCTTTAATTGCAGTTATTGAACAATGTTTGCATGAAAAGATAGTTCAAGTTTATTCAAGGAACTTGACAACACATTCTGGAGGCATTTTTTCTTGGGTGGGAAAGGCTACCCTCTTATCACATCATTAGAAGTCTCAAAAGAATATATATATATATATATATATATATATATATACATTGTGTTTTGAAAATATAGAGCAATTTATTTAGTATAAGTGGATAGCAATAATGATATTTTGTGGGAGTGAATCAGAAATTGCAGCACCATATTGCTTAGCTGAATAATAAAGCATTTTCAAACCAAATTGTCAATAGCGCATTATACAGTAAGATTAATGAAATATTGACTCATTTTCAAACACTAGATTGGTATTACATTAATTATTTGAGTAAGATAAACCAAGAAAAGAATTACGTATCATGTTTTTACTATATAAAATAACTTTAAATTGTAGACTTGACAGTGTCAGGAAGCTTATCCATGGCTGCTGGTGGCTGCAGGATAGAAGCAGGAGGACTAGCTTGTTAAAGGGCAAAAGGAAATGTTTCAGGGTGATAGACATGAACATTTCCTTGATTACAATCATATTTTCATGAAATCAATATGTAAACTTTTATTAAATTATGCATTTTAAATATGACATTTTATTGGTATGCACTATTTCCTTTTATTGATTGCTTTTATGAATTCACGACTAAGTGCATACCCTAAGTTACTGGTGTCTTTTCTCAATCTATAGATACCTAGATACCTAGCTCTTTTAAGTGTTAATATGGAACATGAACAACATAGTTCATGGTGTGGGTAAATCACCATTTATTTATCTGTTTACCTGCTACTGGGCATTTGGGTTGTTTTCATATTTCACTACTATAAATAAATCTGCTATAATGACTTTTCTACAAACATTCATATGGGCATTTTTTATATTTATCTTCAATAGTGATAAAGTTTATAAGAAGTAGAGCAATGGGAAGGTATATATCTTACTAGTTAATAAAGAGTTAAAATGTTTTCCAATGTAGATCTATCAAATTATAGTCCTAGTAGCCTACTATGAGATTTCCAATTTCCCCTCTTTCAGGATCCATTATTCTAGGCTGGCTAATGTTCCATATCAAAAATTTGATTCATAGATTATTAAATATTTTAAAGTTTTTATAGGCAGAAGTCTCAAAATCGCTGGCTACTGCATCTTGGCCAGAAGTAGAAGTCTTTTA
>RJWT010049812.1:0-10943 GCA_004365215.1 Cuniculus paca | reverse complement strand
CCTATTTAATTCGTTACATTTGCAGAGTGTTTTAAACTTCTCAGATCTTTCCCATATTTTCTATCTTATTTAAATTTGACAATATTCTCTTTAGTTTCCTGCAGATGGATCTTTGTGACAGGGCCTTTGGCAACTTTTCTAGTCACTTCTGCCTCCTGGCCCAAGCTTTCCATGCTCTGTCCATTTTGTCAGGAGTAGTGTCCTGTGTGTGTCCCATTTGTCCTACCTGCCCATCATTGTACATACTGATTGCTTTTTTTCCTCTGGAGTTCTCCTTTCATCACCGTTCACCAAGTAAGTCCCCAGCATCTTTCAGAATCCAGGAAGAATATTTACTTCTCCATCAATCTTTCCCTGCCATTCTTGGTAGAGCAGCCCACTCCTCCCACATCCTCCCTTCCAGTGTGCTGCTTGGATTCATCTGTATGGTGCTCTCCAGCAGACTGTGAACCCCTCAGAGTCAAACAGTTCCTTCAGTTCATTGTTTATTGCCCCAGTGCTGAGCGCAGTGTCAGGAAAACAGCATGTGCTTAATCAATATCTGTGCAGTTATTGAAACTTTGTGAGTTTTTGGAAGAGGAGGACAAAAATAAGCAATTTGTTGAGTCATAAGTCAGTGGCTGGTCTCGTATAAATGATGCTTTAAATGAGTCTGCTCCCTCTGCACTGTGTGTCCTTCTGGGTGGGAAGCAGGTGCTTAGAAAACAGGGCTGGGAGTCGGGCAGGCATGATTTCACTTGGTACCATTTTCCTTTTGAATTGTTTACCATGTTCCATAGATAGCTACTTAACCCCAGCCCAAGGAAAATAAGAGAAGATGAAAACCGCTGCATAAAGAGAGGCTCAATATAGCCATTCACTGCGTTTGCCTTTTGAGGAAGACTTATATTTGATTCTTGTCACTTTCCAGCTGTGTGAACTTGGGCAAATTTCTTAGCCCATCTAAGCTTTGGCTTCTCTATCTTATTATAAATTTAATTACCACGTCTATTTAATAAAGTTGGAGAGGGAAAAAAAGCCTCCTCTGTGAGGCAGGAGGTGGGCTGGCATTCAAGCTGAGCCTCGTGTCCTCCCACTGATCACAAACAATGTCAGAAAGCATCACCACCAGACAAGGCCACTCTGTAACCATGATTGGGCAAGGCGAGAGCAACAGCACTTCTTAGTCACATCCAAATACAGACAAAAGCAGAACATGAGGTAAACTGCAACAATGACTGGGTATCCTAATGTGAGTGACTGCTGCTTACCAATTATAGCATTCATCTCCATCTGTTCTTTGCACTTTCTAGAAAGAGATGATCCAGTCCATTAATTATAGAGTTAATTCCTGAAAACATTCAACTCAGCTGAGGGCTCCTTTCTTGGACTCTGCTCCACATCTTGAATACAAGTTCAACTTTTTCTAACTTTTCTCTCCCTTCATCCCTCCCCCAGTCTTACCTCTCTCTCCTCTCTCCTTCGCTCCCTTCCCCCTCTCCATTTCTCTTTCTCTTTTCATTTCCTTCTCTTTTCTCCCTCCTCTCCCCCTTCAGTTTCTCTTTCTTCCCCTCCTCCTCTTCCTTTTTCTTCTCCTCCTCTTTCTTCTATGTTGGAGATTCAACCCAGGGTCTTTGCATTAAGCTACAAACCTGGCCCTTTATTATTTTTAATTTTGAGATGGAGTCTTGCTCAGTCTCCCAGAGTGCTTGGGATTGCAGGTGTGTACCACCATGTCTGGCTCTGTTACAAATTCATTCCACTTATTGAGATTCCCTGCAGAATCTCACGGTGTGTGTTCTCTCTTCTTGCAGTGAATCAATAAATCCAAGCTTGCTCAACTGCAAGTATGTTTCTGGCAGTTTTGACTACAAGATATTAAGAGATTCTTGTAAAGATTAAGTCCAGGAATTTATGCAAAGTGCTTAGAACTCTGCTGAACATGTGAGCACTCCACATGCTAGATTATCATACCATCATAATTATGGTAATCACCTCATTCTTTCTCCTCTCTGCTTCTTTGTTTGGAATTCACTAGGATCAGATATTAGCAAAGATAGAATTTAGTCATGATTTCTTGATTCATATCCTTGGGACATTTCAATTGCATCATGAAAATTAGGAAACTGTATTTGTCCGAATTTTCTAGAGAAGCAAAACCAGCAATAGATATATGAAAGGAGATTCATTATAGGAGGTGGCTCGTGTTATTGTAGAGGTCAAAAGGTCCACAGTAACCCACCTGTAGGCTAGAGATCCAAAAGAGTCAGTGTCAGTCATTCAGTTCAAGTTCAAAAGTTTGAGACCAAGGGGAGTTAATGACATAACTCTCAGTTTGATGCTGAAGGCCTAAAAATTTGAAGGCAGAGAAACTGGTGACACCCCACAATTAGAAGTCCTGGAAAACAGGAGCTCTAGTGTCTGAGGGCAAGAGAAGACAGAAGCCCAGGATTGTGAAGAAAGGGAGAGAAGGAGAGATGGAAGGAGGGAAAAGAGAGAGAAAGAGAGGAAGGAGAAGGAGAAGGAGAAGGGAGAAGGGAGAAGAGAAAAAGAATAGTTCTCATTTCTCCACCATTTTGTTCTCTCTGGAGCTTCAGTAGATTGGGAGATACCCTTCCACATTGGTGAGGACAGATCTTAACTCAGCTACTGATTCAACTGCTCATCTCTTCCTGAGACTGTCCCCCAGATACATCAGGAATAAGGTTTTATCAGCTATCTGAGCATTGCTTACTCCCATCAAATTGACACAAAATTAACCATCATAGAATCTCAGGAAATCCAGGTTGATCCATCACTGTTAATGTTTAGTTTTGCTGGAAATATTCCAGGCAGACTGGAAGTATAGTTTAGAAGTATGATAATCCAATCTGGGTCTCTGCCGTTGAGGCAATTTGAACAGACTCAACATTTTGGAACAAATAAGTACAGTTTCTTAAAGACTAGTCACCGGGCTCAGGCTCAGAGGGCTGCATGATACGTGTTTTACCCTTGAGGAATGGTCAGAGTGACCTCTGGGGGATGGATCCCTACCTGTGCAGGAACCATCCAGGACAGGGGACACACCAGGAAGCTGAGAGGGCGGCATGTCAGAGTTCGTTTTTAGGTTTGTTTGGCTGCTATAAAAATGGTTTTAGCACATTAGTTCTTACCTTCTTTCTCTCACTCCCATTTTGGGCATAGAAATGGGAAAGCCATTGTTTGTGTTCAGGAATAATGAGTGGCTTTTAGCATGTAGAAATGCTAATGCTCTGTAAGTGTTGTGCAAAGGAGGGTTACAAAATGCACACTGCTTATAATTATAGCTAAGTTAGGTTATATGGAGAAAAAAGAATGGAAGGAAAGTTCCAAAATATTGATAGTGGTTGCTTCTGCGTGGTGGGGTGATGAGTGATTGTCCTTTTATGTTTTTGTGTTTTCTAAATGTCCTAAAATATGAGCATTATTGCTTTTTTGATCGAAAAAAGATGATGCAAAATACTCTCTTTTTTTTTTTTGGAGGCATTGGTAGGGATAACTCTAAGGATCAGGGTGACTTTTGGGGTTAGAGATGGTGGCACTGAAGATTCTCACCAGGACTGGATGGAGGTGCTGGCTGACAGGGGCAGTGCTGGGAGGCTTCTTGTTGCTGCACAGAGAACACAGAGAAGGCACAAAGCTGCTGTTGGTTTCTGCTATTTAAAGAGCACAACAGTTGTCCCAGTGACATCGTTCAAGTTGGGGGGGCGGACTGCAGGCCAAAGTAATTTCAGGATGTGACCCAGTGCAGCCTGCCTGGCCAGGGGTCCAACCAGGAAGCCTGGTTGCCAAACTCAGGGAAGTGCTTCATTCAACTACGGGTCTCAGCCTATTTTTTGTTCCTATAACAAAATACTTAAAGTGAGATACTTAAAAAGAAAAAAAATATTTCTGTAGGTTCAAGAGTGTGGCGCTGACTTACATTCAGCTCTGGTGAGGACCTTCCAGAGAATTGCATCACAATGTCAAGAGTGTGTGTATAACAGAAAAAGGTAACATGGAAAGACAAGAAGCCAGAGAAAGTGGGAATGGCTGGAATTGTTCTTTCATAACAAGCCAGTCTCAAATAAGTTACTATGCTAATCCCTTCTGAGGTCAGTGCTCCCAGTGATGTAACCATCTCCCACAAAGTCCCACCTCTTAAATGTCCCATTATCCCTCATATAAACACATTGGAACCAGGCTCCCAAAGCATAAAGTCCTGGAGGACAAACCATATTCAAGCCATTGCCCTGTGTATGGGAGGAATGAGAGACAAAGCTGGTGGGAAAATTTGGCAAGAGAGGGTCAGGAGTGACTTGCATGGGATAGTGACTTTAGCTCAGAGTATCTGCCTGTGTATCTCAAATGTGGGTGACGCATTCTTGTGGTGGGACAGGGTACAAGGCACAGAATGAAAACAACACATCTGGAGCATTGTGTTGACTTGTTTTTCTTTTTGTCAGTGAGAAGGAAAACTAATTTAATTGCTAAGTAATTTTATGTCATTTTTATATTAGCCAATCACAGATATATTCAAAACTGAAATGTGAAGTCTGCATGGATTATTAAAAGATAAAATACTAGAGTACAAAGAAATTTTGTGCTCGCTGCAGGTTACTTCATGGTACATCTTCAAACCCACACAGATTTACTCTCCTTGGCCAACTTGACGTATTTTTTTTCACCAGAAACTGAATTTATAGAGCAGAGTGGAAAACTGACCACGACTATGGATTGGAAATGGATCTCCAAGTACTTCTTTGTTTTTAAGGAGTTTTGGAAAGGAAAGGCTGAGGAAGTAACCTGTGGTAAATTTTTAAGAGGAATTAGTGTGCATATAAAATTCCAAGAGAACAACTTTAGAACCAGTGAATAGTTTTTTTTTTATCATTTTAAGGGGATGAAAAAATGGATCTTCTCCATGGGCTGCACAGGTGGAGGAATGGCAGAGTCACTACGTTGTCCAACCTTCATCTCAGCTGGATCACTCTCCAATCAGAGGTCAGCATTCATTCATTCATTCATTCTATGAAGACTTATTGAGTCCTTATCATCTACTCTGTCTACTGGGCACCATGACTATGGAGGAAGACAATTTCCCACATAGATCTTAGGGCTCTAAGAACTTGGGGCTTAGACCCTCCAAATTCTGCAGAGGTGGAGTCAGGAATTGGACTATGCCCATGATTGCTGGAGAGTGTACATAATTCTCTATGCTATGGAACTTGGGTTCTTGTTCTTCTCAGCTCATCACTGGTTGGCCTTGGGCAAATCATATAACTTTTGTTGAAGGGTTTGTCATTTCATTTTGTGCTGCTGTAACAGAATACCACACACTAGATAATCATGAAGAAAATTAATTAATTTCTCACTGTTATGATGGCTAGGGAGTCCATTCTCAAGGTGCTGGCCAATGGTTTCTTCTTGGTGTGTCATGATATGGTAGATGGGAAAGAAACAAGAAGAGATGGAATTTGTAGTCTCTGGCCCTCTTGTGATTGGCATCAATGTGTTCATGAGAACTCATGGCCTAATGCCTCCCATTAGAGTTCACCTCCTAACATGTTGCACTGGGGATTATGTTTCCAACAAATGCCTTTGTGGCATGTATTAATGCTGCAGCAGAGTCTGCCTGTATTTGAACCCTATCTGCAATGTGTAGACCCCACTATCTCTCCAAGCCCAGTTTTATTTGGCATGGTTATGGGATGCACTAATATATGTGGAAGGACTTTATTATCTGCAACATGTTCTCCTGGGTTAAGTGAATAATATAAATAATGAAAACAATAATCTCTAAGTGTTTTTATTATAGCCATTATACCATTATAATCAGGTTTTTCTCAGCTGTGAAGCTAATAAAGTCAAGGTGAAGAGGTGCCTTTGAGAGAAGTCTGAAGAAAACCTGGAGGATAGCTAAATAAGGACACTACACAGGGGTATTACTCCCAGCCTTCACAAAGCAGGTTTGGGGGTTACAGTGCCAAATGGGGTGTGAAGCATCTCTTGGTGATGTGTGTTCTTGGGCACTGCTTTGTGTTTTGCCCTCATCTCCTGCAGGATGACCCAGAAGCTGGGATTTTTGTTGGTAGTTTGGGGACACAATCATATCAAGTCTAAAATAAACTTCAGTTAGCCAGGAGTGCAGGGCTTTCCTCTTACCCCATGAGATAATGTCCTCGCTGACCACCCTTCCTCTGAGGAACAGGGTCTATGGTACATCCTGCTGAGAAGGAGGTAGATGGGACCACTCCAAGGAACAGCAAGCTGCGGGTGCTGCTCCTCGTACTGGGGCCATGATTCCCCACTGTTCATTATATCCGTACTGTCTCTGGTCTGTGCCTACAGAGGCTTACTCAGTTCTCACAAAAACCCAAGGAGACAAATAATGCTTTTACCACCATGTTACAGTTGAGGAAAGGGAGACAGAAGAGTAACGTAACTTACCCAAAGTCATATAGATCATTAGTGGGAGTGAACCTGGGGTTTAAATGCAGAGCCTTTTCTCAAAACCACAGTGCTTTGTCATCTCTCAAGGTGCTTTTATTTTAATCTCTTGTTTTCTGACAGTTGTGTCTTTTTCTCATATATTTACTTGTTCCTTTGAGGGGTCCCTACTACTGGTGAGAAATTAATCAAACATTCTATCTATCTGTCTATCTATCTATCTATCTATCTACTATCTATCTATCTATCATCTGTCATCGCCTATCATCTATCTGTCTAATCTTTTATCTAGGGTATAAAGAGTAGGCAGAGATCCCTAGATTTACACTACAGTTTCCATATGTGACCAATCTTCATGAGTCATAGGAAATGAAGATTTTATAATACTTATTTTAATTTTATTTTTATTAATGTCAAAAATTAACAGTAAAACTTTTTATATGTATTGTATGGCATTATGCTTTGATCTATGTAATATGTATCTTTATTACAGGAATATTGTGGAATTAGAAATTAATAGTCAATATATTTAGCACAGAATAAATGCTTGATAAATGTTAACTCTGTCTTGAGGTGAGTACAGAAAAAATACATAGCTCACTCTCTGGTCTCATTGCTTACACTTGACTATAACTTGCCATATGCTACACCCACAAAAGCATGATGATGAGGATAACCTCCCATGTTGACTGGTGCTTGTGATGCCCATGCAGCTCCAATGACAATGAACTTGAAGTGAGAACGCATAAACCCTTTTGAGTTCTGTTGCTTCTGGAGACTGTATCTCACACCATTGGTTGGTAAGGCTATGATGCAGTAACAAACAGTTCTCAAATCTCATTTCTGAAGTTCACCATAATGAACTTTTATTTTCCTCTCAATCTTCTAATGTAATATAGTAGATGGAGAACCCTGCTCTGTATGGTATTTCATGGACCCAGTCTGATGTAGTCTTTGCTGTCACATAGCTGCACATCTGGGGCATGTGGGCTTCTTGTTAGGATGCTGGAGGGTCTTGCATTAAGAGTTAAGTTCTTCAGGCTGGAAGCAGCATGCATCACTTCAGCTCACAACCTGCAGGTCATACGTAACTGTAAAGGGCAGAAAAATCTTCCTTAATGCTTACAAAGAGAAGGGAAATGGATTTTGGAGATAGCTCCAAGACCTTCCTCAGGTGTGAACTTGTTTCTGTTCAATTAGTCATTTCTTTCCACTCAGACCCCAATCAGGAAGGAATGCCTTTCTTCTAAATATGATTGAAGTCTCACATTTATCACTGCATATACGCAGAGAATCTTAGACTTATGATACAGAGCACTCAGCTCAACTCTGAGAAAGCTGTCTTGGTTGGGGGATTCTCTGTATTCAAAAGGTGAGAGTGTCAAGCCCAGGAAGCAGCCTGTACAACCTCCTTATAGGGTAAAACCTGAGCCAGGCTTTTCTAGATTCTTTCAACATGACAGTATGGAACGGTTGGAAATTAAGGCTTTAAAGATTAGAAAACAATGAATTCCTGGATTGTCTCATGGTCTTATGCATGGATAAATTTGGACTCTGATGTGTTTGGAGACATGAACAGTGTTATTACTTTTGATTCAAGAGAAAGGAATGTCCCCAAAACTTGACATTTTCTTTGATAACTCAGTATAACTGTATCATTCTTGGTCGTTTTGCAACTTTGGGGTTATGGGCTTGTGCAGGCCCTGTTCCTCCTGTAGGGTCCAAAGCACGAGCTATGATGGAAAGAAGTGGCTTGAGATTTCTGGGTTATAAGCTCCTTGGCTTTGAACTGAACCCTGCTTCAGCCTCACTTCTCTCCTCAATAAAATGAGGATAATGATAACACTGGTCTTGCAGGGCCGACTTGAGCATTCAATGAAATATTTGTGAAGTGGCCCAGGGTTTCACAGGTCATGGCTGATTAAGTGATAGGTATGGTTGTTTTCTATATGTATTAACAACTGGTTAGATGGAACTTCTGTTTTTCCTACTGTGCACCTTTGTTATTTGTGCTTAAATGCTGGGATTTAGGTTACAGAGTGGTGCTCTTCCTCCCCAAGTACTCCTTACTCAGACTTTTCAGGCCATTAATATTCAGTGTTGTGTACTAGTTCTCCTCTAGTAGCTTCCCTTTTGTGTCCAAAAGAAGCCTAATAAGTTTTTCTTGCCCCTGATATCACAGTCTCCCAAACTAGTTAGTTTCCACCTGCACTATCAGCTAGAGGATTGGACAATCCTATTTCCAGGGTAGGAGAAAATGTGCTGGAAATGACAGTCACTATCCACAGAGCAAGTCATCCTGGAAGTGGAAAATCAGAAAAGAGATGGAAAAGAGGGCAGAAATAAGTCTCCATCAGTAAGTTTTTCACTCTGGAGCACATTTCCTAATTTAAAAAACAGATTCCTGTTGCAATGCAGCAGCAAAGCAGCACTTGGCTGGCCACTGAGACCCTGTGAGAGTGAGATAACGGAGTATCTCTCTGAAGACCCTTTCCATGTACACACTGCACAACTTTCTCTAGCTAATTAGAGAAGTAATTCCACTGTCAGCATTGCCCATCTCTTACCAACTCTGTGGCAGACAACTTCATGAAAGAGCTACTTTTTCCAGTTTTGATAGTGCTGAGGTAATTCATGGGCCTCAGTGTTAGAAGATGATGGGCATAGACAGGACCTTAGCAAGTCATTTGTCAGATGCTTGCCTCTGCTCACAAACTGTGCCTTGAGGTATATATATATATATATATGCCACATTGCAATAATGATGCTCATCTTTCCACTGACTGGTGTGTTCAAGAGCAACACGTTGAGTATTAATAGATATAAATAACTAACATTTAAAAATATTTACTTATACATCAGGTACCATGTTAAGTGCTTTACATCAATTTGCTTGTTTTATAAGAATGACTCTTGAGGAATTGACATCACTATTCTATTATATAGACGTAGTTTGGGGAATTGGAATTATTAGAACCAAAACTCTGACTGTGACTAGGACAGAGCTTTGCCTTTCAGGAGCTTGCAGCCTTGTGAACACAGTGTACAAAGCACATGGAGAATTCAGACTGTGTTGTTGATGCATGAAGAAGGTGATTGTACTGAGTGCTGAGATGTCAAGGCAGGCTTCCTGGAGGGGGTGATATTTGGACTGAAAGCTGAGTAATCAGCCAACCAAAATCTCTCCTTTATTCACCCTTCAGAGTGTGTCTTTAGCCAGCTGTTCTGTCTTTCCTCAAAGGTTTGTACAATGGTAGAAAACTAGAGATTAGAGCATTAGAAGTTACAAGACAAGGGCACATGATTATATAAGGAACCCAGTGCCAGTGCGTGGAGGAAACTTCTTAGTATTTGACCACAATTAGGAGCAAAGACCAGGACGAAAGAGTAGGATTTTGGTTGCATTAAGAATAGGTCACATGGTTTGGTGTGGTAGTGGTGGGAAAGAGAGAAGTTAAGAATGATGAGGCTATAGAGAATCTTGAAAGTTTTTGCAAGTTTCGTGAGGAGGCTCTTAAGGCAGTAGGGGTCCACGTTAAGAGTTGTCATCATAATAGAGATACCAGCTTTACATTACAGGCAAATGACTCTGGTACAGTAAGGAGAACAGATTGCACTAATGGAGGCCAAGAGTCAGGGAGACCAAATTAGGAGCAGTACTTTTATGTTGGCAGATGAAAGATGGTGGAAGTTCAGACTGGGGAAGGAACAGGAGAGATGAGAAATGGGTGACTTTTGGAGGTACTAAGACATGGCACCCAGGGTCTAGAAAGGGCTGACTCATGAAGGTTGGTGCACAGGAAAAAAGGGTTGTCCAGATTTCCAGAGGGGTTCCTGGCTAGGTAGTGGTGATATCTATTAGGTAAGAAATAAGACCTGGAAACTGGCATTTTAAGTAATTAGACACAGTGGAGGTATAGTCATGAGCAAAACTTTAGTTTTACTTTATGTTTGTAACTTTTTTTAATGGTACTGGGAATTGAATCATTGCTTAAGAAAGGCTTCCTAGGGAATTGATTCCTTAGGGTTCATTTCACCATGCTTAGCCACCCAGACACTCAGAAGCCACTGTAGCAGTGGTACAAGGCTACTGGTTACTGCTTCCCTGGCAGCAGGCCTTGGTTTTCCTGGTATGCAGAATGCAAAAGTTGTGAAGTCAGGAAGACTTCCACCCAGATTTCAGAGGGAAGGCCTTGACGCCAGGAAAGAAACCTCTGAGGGAGAGATGTGTGAAGGTATGGGAATGAAACCAGATTTACAGTGGAGGACCCAGAGGGTCAAATATGCCAAGAATGGAATGTCTGCTGAGAAAGGATGCAGGCTGTGGAGGAGCCAGCCCAAGAGAGAGACTCTGTGGGCTGCAACTGGCAAGTGTGTGTTGCTTAAGCTCTCTGGAATTCATCTGGCAACCATGAGCCCTGGAAGCCAGACATAGAACTGCAGGACGTAATGTTTGCCCTGCTGAATTTTGATCTTACTTTGGTTTGATTATTTTCTATTTCCTTATCTCTCTCTTT
>RJWT010049811.1:0-10954 GCA_004365215.1 Cuniculus paca | reverse complement strand
TGTGTCCTCATGGCTGTGCCTTCCCCATGGTGGCCCGTGGCTTCCCCAGCCTGCAGTGGCTGTGCCTGCTGTGTGCAGCCTAGAGGAGACCAGCACTGGCCAAGAGGTCTGTGAATTCCCGCCCTCACTGGGGAGCCAGGCTCAGGAGGACAGTAATAGAAGCAAGTCTGTCCATGTTATAAGCCAGGAGCTAAAATATCAGTGTATTCAGATGGCATTTACTTATTCTGTACTTTAATATCATTTAACTTTAAAAAAATATTTAAGAGTAGTAACATTTACTGGGGAAAAGGCATAGGGATTGGGAATGGGGAATACAAATAGCTCCTGAGAGAGCAGAGAGGTCCTGAATGGGTTGGCCTGTAATGTAGTGTAATGTAATGCAATGCAATGTAATTTTATTTTACTTTTGGTACCAGGACTCAAACTCACAACCTTGTGTTTGCC
This sequence comes from Cuniculus paca, assembly GCA_004365215.1. Taxonomy (NCBI): domain Eukaryota; kingdom Metazoa; phylum Chordata; class Mammalia; order Rodentia; family Cuniculidae; genus Cuniculus; species Cuniculus paca. The sequence goes on along the minus strand of RJWT010049811.1, from coordinate 10,507 downwards.
TGGTAGGCACTGTGACACTGAGCTATATCCCCAGCTGTATTTTAATTTTAAAATCCCATATATAGCAGGGATTTAGCCAGAGGATTCTACATATAATTTCAGGGATGTTTGGATTCTGGGGAAATAAAGGCAGCATTTGTGAATGCTGATGTGAGTCATCTGTGTCCTGAAGCCACTGGGCCTTGAAATGGAGACAGGATCGTTCCAGATGATACCAATCCTGCCAGAGACTCTAATCCATAGAAGTGGGACATAATATGACTGATCTGGACAAGCTGAAAGCAAATGTATCATCTGACCAGTTCATCTCCCTTAATAGTTCCTTGAATGAGGCCACAGGCCTGATGAAACATTTCATTGCCTTTATCTTGGATGTGTGTATCTCCAGAATTTTAGTCATTGTTAGATGGGGCTTCCTATTATACAGAAAAGAAACACTTTCAGTTGTAGTCATAAACACAAGTACTGATGAATGAACATTTTTACATGTAATAATAAAATAATAATTTAAGAATTATTATAATCCATAAAGAACATATTTCTCAACTATAGATGCAGCTACTCAGGAGGCAGAACCAGAAGATTGAGAGATTTCCTGCAAGCCAAGGCAAAATAGTGAGACCTTTGTCTCAAAGTAAAAAATGGGAATGGCAGGAACCATGGCTGAATTGAGAAAACAACCATGTTGGAGCTTCTCAGAGAAAAATCAACTAAAAATGTTAATTAGAAGGAAGGGAGGGACATACATCCTGATACCAAAATCAATCTGAAATAAGAGACTTGTAGATCCAACAAAACATAGGCAAAGTACTTCATAAAATGGTGAAGGAGCCAGCAGGACTGCCTGTGGGACTACCACCTGTGCTTGGAGCAGGAGCCGCCTTTCAGGGAAGCTTCCCCAAGAAACTGATGCGCTGCAACAGCATAGCAAACTCAAGCCATACAGGATAGATTGGGGATATAAGGTCCCTCACCATTTTTGCCTTCCTCCAAACGTACCATGCTGCAGCCTTGTAGCAGATTTGAACTCAATGTTGATCCTCAAACCTCTAGATAAACAAAAACATTTCAAACCCAAAGCTCTTATGAGGAAGGAAGTTATAAAGATCAGAGCATAAATTAATGCAATTGAGACAAAAAAAATTAACACAAAGAATCAATGAATTGAAGAAACTGTTCTTTGGAAGATGAAATAAAATTGATAGGACTTTAATGAGCTTTATAAAAAAAAGACTAGAATTCATGCAATTAGGAATGAAAAGGGTAAAATGACAACATATCCTGCAGAAATCCAGAAGAGCATCAATACCTACTTCAAGAAACTTTATTCTTACAAGAAACAAAGAAGAAATGGGTAGAGTCCTAGATACATATGAAATCCCAATGCTAAATCAAGAAGATACAAATATAAATAACTCAGTATCAGCTAATAAAATGGAAGATGTAAATAAAAACTTACCAACAACAAACAAAGCCCAGTTCCTGGTCAATTCACTACTGAGTTCTACAAGAAATTTAGTGAAGATCTAATGCTACCATCCCTCAAATGCCTTAATGAAATTGAAAAGGAAGCAATACTCAAAAACTCATTCCTGGAAGCAAGTATTACCTTAATAGAAAAACTAGAGAAGGATCCAATTCAAAAAGAGAACTAAATGCCAATTTCCCTAAGGAACATAGAAGAAAGATCCTCAATAAAGTACTGTCAAAGAGAATGCAGCAAATCATCAACATTACACAACATGACCAAATAGGACTCACCCTAGGAATGTGGGGATGGTTAATCACAGGCAAATCAATAATTATAATATACCATATCAACAGAGCCAAAGACAAAAATCACATGATCATCTCAGTGCACAAAGAAAAACTATGTAATCAAGTCCAACACTCATTCATGATACAATCCTATAGAAACCTGGAATAGATATTCTTTATCTCAGCCTGATAAAAGCCATCTATGATAAACCAACAGCCAACATCATACTAAATGGACAAAAACTGAATGCTTTCACTCTAAAATCAGGAACAAGGTAAGAATATCCACTATCACAAATCCTACTCAAATAGTTGTTGAAACATCAGCCAGAGCAATTAGAAAAGAGAAACAAAAATGGATAGGAAAGGAAGAAGTTAAATTATCATTAATTGCAGGTGACATGATACTCTACATAGGAGACCCCCAAAACTACACCAAAATACTCATAGATTTAATAACCAAATTCAATCATGTAGCTGGATACAATGTCAAAACTCAAAAATCAATAGCATTCCTGTACACCAACAAACTCACTGGAAAAGAAATTAGGTGAACAACACTTTTTATTGTAGAATAAAAAATTTGAAATGCTTCAAAATCCGTATCACAAAGGATACAATATATCTGTACACTTACCACTACAGTATTCTGATAAAGATTGAAGTGGATAACAGAAATTAGAAGGACATCACTTGCTTTTGGGTAGGAAGGATGAATATAGTGAAAAATGACTATATTCCCACAATTTTTAAACTGATTTAATAGAATCCCAATCAAAATATCAATATTGTATACCTAACAGAATTCAAAAACACAATCCTGAAATTGATTTGGAGCCAGCAAAGACATAGAATAGCAAAAATGATTGTAGACAAAGCAGGGGGCATCACAACCCTTGACTTGAAATTATACTACAAAGCTACTGTGATTAAAAACAGCATAATGCTGGAAAAAAATAGATCTGAATATCAATAGAACAGATTACAAGTTGCAGAAACAACTCCAGATGCACTTATTCACCTTATATTTAACAAAAGGCCCAAACACCTTCACTGGAAGAAAGCTAGTTTCTATAATACATGGTGCTGGAACAACAGGCTTTGCCTACACTGAAGACTAAAACTAGACCTGTGTCTATCATCATTCACTAAGCTAAAGTCAAAATGGATCAAAGAGTTAAATATTGAAACAAAAACACTAAATCCGCTGGAAAAGAGAAGAGGTAGAACTATGCAAGACATAGGTACAGCCAAAGATTTTTATGAACAAAACCCTAACCACACTGGAAATATTAAAATGAAGCAACAACTGGCATCTCATCTTACTAAAAAACTTTTGCACAGCAAAAGAAATCATTAATAAAATGAAGAGACAATTCACAGAGTGGGAAAAAGTTATACCTAATGTTTAGAATATATAAAGAACAAATAATATCATATTTTCAAAATTTAAAGATGTAACCCAAAACTGAGCATCTGAAATTAGACAGTTCTCTTATGAAGAAGTAGAAACAGAACATATATTTATGAAAAAAGTGTTCAACATTACTGCTCATTTGAGAAATGCAAATTAAAAAGAGACTGGGATTACATCTCACTCCAGAAATATTGGCTATGATCAAAAAATCAACCAATAACAAATGCTAGCCAGGCTGTGGGGAAAAAGATCCATTCTCCATTCTTGGGGAGCGTGTAGACTGGTGCAACCACTGTGGAAATCAGTGTGGAGATTCCTCATAAAATCTAGGACTAAAGATTCCATTTGATCCAGACATTCTGCTTCTTCGTACCTTCCCAAAAGAATTAAGAGCATCATAGGGCAGTGGTATATGCACACCCATTTTTATAGCAGCACAGTTTGTAAGAGCTGAATCCAGGATACAGCCCAAATGCACTGCTTGAGTACTGGAGCACTACCTCACCATACAGAAGGATAATCTTGAGACATTTTCAGGTCAATGGGTTCCTCTTGAGACCACAGCCTTAAGTGAAATTAATTGGTCATGTGTAAATAACAAGGTTTTTCCCTCAGGGGTGAGACTCTGAAACTGTAAAAGGACAAATTTATATAATAGGTATTGTGAAATAGAAAAGGTCCAAATGGGAAAGGAAACTTGAGGGGTGGGGAGAAGCAAAGGAAAACAGAAAAAATGGAAACAAACCTTTGTAAATAAAATGGAGGAGAGGGGTCAAAGGGAGGGGAATAGGAAAGAAAGCAGAATCTACATATATATGTGCAGGTACAAATTCCATATAATGAATATGATCATTATATCCATATCTACAATGTACCAATAAAATAATCTAAAAAGAAAAAAGAATTAAAAAGACCACCACCTCTAGTAAAAAGAAAAATATATAAACAAATTCCTGTCCCCCTGGATGCAGAACAGGTGAACCGTGCCATTGTTGAAGGAGTGCAGGAATGGGCAGATCTAGGTAGCATTCGAACACTGGGAGGTGAGTATTTTACTCATTCCTTGGGAAGCTTCCCAGCCAATCAACTTGAAAACTCATCTTTGCAGAGGAGGATAAAAAATTCTGTGAAGAAACTGTCTTGAAATATCAACTGAATGTCATATACAAGCTGAAGTTGCTCTCTACTTCTGTGATTTCTCACATCTGCAGTAGCTTTACTCCTTTCTCCTTGAACGGATTGCACCAGTCCCAGTTCAATTATATCTTGCCCCCGCCTTTGGCAAAATCTGCTATTTTTCCTCAAATATGCAGACCCTACTCCTAAAATAGTGTTTGTCTGATAAACTGGGGAGCTCAGTTTGCCCAACTTGACAGATAATCACGTCAGCAGTTATGGGATAAAATATGTTTCTGGGTCAGTCAAGGAAACCATGAGAAGTAGTCATCTGTCAGTGACATCCCATACATTAAAGAATATGGCCAAAGCAAAGTATTTAAAACACCAGACAACATGAAATTAATGGAGAAGAAAATATTATCTAGGAGAAACAAGGAAAATTCAGGAGCAAAACTGTACCAGTAAGATGCTATCACAGATGCATTATTACCTGGCAGAATGTGCTAGTTTACACAAAATTCAATGTCTCCCACTCTGCTTACCTTAAAAAACACTTAAACTGCAGAAATCTCATGGCAGGGTTTAAGTTAAGTGAAACCAGTTCACCGCTTGCCTTTTGAAAAGTCCTGTGTCTGTGAGAGCCATTCACTTGCCCTCTAGTCTATGGCATATGGGCAGCATTTTCCAGTTTTTCCCTATATAGTTTTAAGCATCAAAGGTAACTGCTTATCAGTCTCTGTCACTGCTGATGAAAATTGAAATGCCTAGTTTGTTTTCCTCATTTTATAAAAATGTATTCTATGTCCATGATTACAAGGATGCAGTTTTAGGGATGCCATTTTTCAGTTATAAATTAAGTCCAGGGATTGACAACAATTTTGAAACTGGAAGATGGAATTTTAGCTTTAAGATATCACAAATTGGTCCTGTGACTCTTTTCAGAGTTACTGTTCACAGTGTAGATGGAGAAACATTCAATTCTGAGAGTATATAATCAACTTTTGCTGTGTGCATTACACTGGGCCTTTATGCAGGAATGCTTTGCCTCTTAATTGCCTTCTCATGTCATTTAGTTTGGAGATGGAGCCCCACTCAATGAGCTCTCCAACTGGCAACCCACTTGGAAGCCCCAAGGGAAATTTTTGAGAGTGAAATCCCAAGGCTAAAGAATGCCTGTGTACAAGACATCAGCAACCGCAGCAGGCAGCACAGAGCAAAGTGGAAGAGCACATGAGTACAAGAGCGCAAGAGCAGTCTGTGTCTTTATTGTATAATTCTTATAAAGGTTCTTATCGCATGTTTGCATTCTTATATAGCGCCTTAGCCAGCACATGCGTGTTTACCTGCACTAAGTCATGGTTACACAACTGTACCCCTCTGAGCACCTATGCTATACAAGCAGGGGCATGTCCTCAGGTGTTCTCAGAGGCCCCTGAGCTTTGAAGAAGTCTGAGTGGTTCTCCACAGCTTGTCCTCATTTTATTTAATTTGAAAATGGAAACTTACTGAATTAGCTCCCCATCTGATATTTAAGTGTCAGTTCACGTGTTATAAATGACATGAGTCTACATCCTCGGAGGGCAGGGGACATGCTCAGGAAATATGGACCATGTACAGTGTTAAAAAGAGATATTGTGTTTGTTGAGGAGGGGGCTCATGTTCTGACGTATAAAAATACTTCAGGAAACATACAAGAAACCAAGATGTAAATATTTTCATTAAAATATCAGAAGAAGGAAAGTCTTTTGAATTAGGCAGCAGTTAATATAAAAATTTGATTTCCTTAAGGAAAATGTAAAACCACAGTAAAAACAACATGGGTGGCAAAGACTAAAAGAGACACTAAAGAAAATGTGAGATTCACACTCACCATACAATTGTTATTTACTCATAGACCAAAGACTTCTTCCTTGCAAAGAAAAACCCCAAGTTACAAAAGAGTAACTTTCAATTGCAATAGTATGTGTTACCTTAGTGAGGACATTCATAGTGTAGTTGGTTCAAGTTCACAACAAATCTTGATGCTTTTCGCATCCATTTCCTCATCCTCCCTTTACCTCATTCCCCACCCCTTTTCAAAACATCCATCTTCCATTTTTATCACTAGAAATAAAACAAAAAGAGACCACACACTGATCTATCCTGACAATACCATCCTCTGAGATGTGGAAAGCAGTAGGATCCCTTCAACTTTAAGTTTCTTGGAAGCTGCAACAACATAGCAATAACATGCTTTAAAATATTAAAAACAAAAATAAAAGTCATCATTGAGTTTTCAAGTATGTTATGCAGCTTCATGTACACAACTCACTCCAGAGCTCAGTGTGCTCATTGTTTTCTCCATTTCTTGTTCATTTTTCACCCACAATGAAAAGCCCTCCAAGAGGGTCACAATAATCTCCTAAGGCATATCTTCTCATATTAAGTATTAATGTTAATATTCCACCTTTGAATTCACAAGCATGTGACATGTTTTAATTCTTTGTCTCACATCCCAGGTTTGTCAAACTTTTCTGCACGTGTATGTATACAAGTCTGTTGCTTTTTGATGATTTATAAAGTACAGTTATTTTTTGTATTTTTTAATGAGATTGATTTCTGTTTCTCTGTCTTGGTTTTTGTTAGTAGGTAGAAACACAACTGATTTCATATTTTGATTTTTATCCTATAAACTTGATCATTTTAACATCATTTCTCATTGTTTTTCACCTGGCATAGTTCTAATTTGAGTGCACTACATTCATGAAGAATAGTGTTTTTCTCTTCTAGTTGCAACGGCTGATCTCTACTTTTCTTGCCCAACTGCGTTGGGTTGACTTACTGTGGTCTTCTGAGTTGAAGTGGCAGGAGTGGGAGGTCCTGCTGTGTGCCTGATCTTAGGGGCAGAGTTTTCACTCTTTCACAGTGGTTTATCAGGTGAGCCATGGGCTTTCCTTCTTTGGTTTTCACTCTGCTAAATCAGTTTTGTCGCATTGAAGATTTCTTGACTGCTGTCATCATCAATATTCTTTGACCATATTCAAGCAGTTTTTCTCCCTGCATGAACTGAAGTGCTCATGTGAATGTTTTAATGTAGTGGGTCAACATTGTGTCTGTTTATCTAGAATACTGCATTGATTTTGTCCATGTTAACCGTCTTTCAGTTGTAGCAATACATCCCACATGATCGTAGCATACAATCCATCAGTGTGCTCTTGAATTCTGTGTTTTAAAATTACATACTGATTTTTCAATACAATTTATCAGGTTTAACAGCTAACCTCATACTAAAAGAACAAAAACTGAAAGCTTTCGCTACAAAATCAGGGAAAAAAAAAACCAAAAAACCAAAGATGTCCACTATCACCACTTCCATTCGATATACTTCTGGAGACATTAGCCAGAGCAGTTCAATAAGAGAGAGAAATAAAAGGAGTAAGGACAGGAAAGGAAGAAGTTAACTTAGCATTATTTGCAGATGACATGATGCTCTGCATAGAAGACTCCAAGAATTCCTCAAAAGTCTTCTAGATTTAATAACCAAATTGAGCAGCATAGCTGCATACAACATCAACACTCAAAAATAAATAGCATCTCTGTTCACAAACTAGCAACTCACTGAGAGAGAAATTAGGGTAACTGCACCCTGCACAATAGCATCCAAAACACGAAATACTTAGGAATCAATCTAGCAAAAGAAATAAAAGATCTATGTATTGAAAATTACAGTACTCTGATAAAGGAGATCAAAGAGGATATCAGAGCATGGAGAGATATCCCTTGCTCATGGATAGGAAGAACTAACATTGTGAAGATGGCCATACTCCCAAAATTGTTATACAGATTTAATGCAATTTTGATCAAAATATCATTAGCATACTTCACAGATCTAGAGAAAATATTCCTAAAATTCATCTACAAACACAAGAGACCTACAATAGCAAAGGCAATCCTAGGCAACGAAGGCAAGGCAGGAGGCTTCACAGTACCTGACTTGAAATTATACTACAAAGATGCTATGATAAAATCAGCATGACCTTGGCCAAAGACAGACCTGAGGATCAGTGGAACAGATTAGAAGACGCAGAGACAACTACAAAGGCACTCAGCCAACTTATCCTTGACCAAAGGGCCAAATATATTCACTGGAAGAAAGACAGCCTCGTTAATAAATGGTGCTGGAAACATGGACTGTCCACAGGCAAAAGACTAACAGTAGGCCCATGTCTATCACTACGTACTAAAGTCAGAATGAATTAAAGATCTAAATATTAAAATAGAAGCACTAAATCTACTGGAGGAGAAAGAAGGTAGAAATCTTGAAGACATAGGTGTAGCCAGAGGTCATGAACAAAAGGCAGACTGAATGAGAAATACTTCAAAGAATCAACAACTGGAATCTCATCTTATTAAAAAGCTTTTGCACATCAAAAGAAATCACTGAGCACAGAAAAAATAGCAACTGAAGAGTTCTAGTAATAGACAAATATTTCTTGAATCAATGAATGAATAAATGAATACATCAGTCTCCACAAAGGTATACACCTTCCCCAGAAGCAGAAAGGCACAACCAATATGTCAGAAACACACATTCCTACATGGCATTTGGGTTCACATTCAAGCACAGCTAAGTGCAGAAACAAAGTTAGCAGATCTGCCCTTTAATTGTGATAGAAAAAGGTAGCTGCAAGGTTAGCCATAGACTAGAGCTAGGGCCTTCACACTGGACTACATTCCCAGCCCTATTATTATTATTATTATTATTATTATTATTATTGACACAGGGTCTGGCTATGTAGTGCAAGTCAGCCTTGCACTCGCTTACGTAGCCCAGGCTGACCTCAAACTCATAGCGATCCTCCTGCCTCACCCTCCAGAGTGCTGTGATCATAGGTATGTACCACCATACCCAGCCATCAGCCTCTTTTTTAATATCTTTGTTTTGAGACAGTGTCTTACTAAATTTTCCAAGCTGGGCTTAAACTCACAATCCTCCTGCCTCAGCCTTCCAAATGCTAGGATTACAGGTGTGTGCCACCACACCCCATCCTGTACCATTTTTTTGACATGGCACAGATAATGCACATCCTCACAGGATCCTTCGTCTCTTTGAGAGCTGCATAAAGCATGTTTTTATTTTTTCAGTGATGAAGAAAGTGAAGACCAGCAAGGCCAATCCATTTACTCGAGGTCGTACAGTTAGTGCCAAGCCTGAATTCCAAACTGAGTTCAGATTTTGTGAGTGTCCACTACAGTGGCCAGAGTGGCAAATGGGTCACCTCCTGGTCAACTGCAGAGGTAGCCGGAACTCTGTGTGAAGCTAGGACAGTGATCTAGCCCAGGCTTGGCTGGACGGAGTGTCAGGAGCAGCTACGGGGTCAACCCACTGCCCCTAGTCCCCACTGAGTCTTGGTTACTTACACAGAGAAACTTAGTGACCCCAAAACCACAACAAAATTCAAAAGTAGAGCTAAGCAAGGTGCACTTGAATTGCTGCACTCAATCATTCTATGCAGTTGGGTAACAACCTGAAAAGATATATTTAAATCTACGGAAAGTCGTAGTTTGTTTGTACAGTGTTAATTTTTCTTCTCAAATGTTGCCTGGAAAATCAAGAGCAAAATGGTGATCAACCTAAGAATAAGCATAGTAATTAACATGTATACGTTTGTCAAAAATAGTTACCTGATTATCATATTTAAGAGACTGTGTCCCAACCAAAAACTGGATGGCATCTGTTTCTGCAGTCTGAGGTGTGAGAGCCCGGGCCTGCAAGAGGGAAGGAAAATGCACACATGTTTATAAGGTCGGCATCACAGGGGCTGAGAGGGCAATGTAGCTCGCAACCACCGATGGAGGGTAAATCAGTGTCTGAGGCAAACAGACCCTTCTAACACAATTCCGCTTCGAAGCTGCATGGATGATAGCTGTAAATGGGCACACATGTTATGCAATGAAGATTAATTCCTCACACCACCACAGCTGCATTTTTAAATAAAACCATTATTTCAATAGTAAAAGACTGGTTAGATAAATTACACTCTGACAAAACAATATGGCAGGAAACAGTTCCCAGCAAGAGCAGTATAGGTGGTTTAAAAAAAGAAACTTCCCTGAAATAAATAGCTACAAAAATGAAATGGGATAATACTGTGAACCTTTCTCAAGGCTTCAGACAACTGGGAGGGGAAGGAAGCAGAAAGGAAGACCAAGACCTGACTACCCTTCACCTAG
>RJWT010049810.1:0-10948 GCA_004365215.1 Cuniculus paca | reverse complement strand
TTTAAGTTGCAATGTATAAAACATTCAATCATTCAAAAACATTTCCCTAGAAGTTTGTTATTAGATCCTCATTATTTGTATTAATATAGTTACTGCTATTTACCCTATAAACTATAAAAATCAACATAATACAATGTAAAAGCAAAGTTGAAAGCATAGTCTTTTATAACAACTTATTACTTATTAAGTGAGCTTTTTCAGGGATTAAAAAAAATTCTTTTTTTGGGGGGCTGGGGATTTAGCTCAGTGGCCTAAGCATCTGCCTGGCAAGTGTGAGGTCAAGAGGTTGATCCCTGGTGACACACACACACAAAAAAAATTTCTTTTTTTTTTGGTACCGGGGGTTGAACTCACAACCTTGCGCTTGCCAGGCAGGCACTTGTGCCACTGAGCTAAGCCCCTGGTCCCAGGATTAAAATTTTTTTGAGAATTAAAAGTTGATTTAAACCAGGCCTGGTGGTGCACACCTGTAATCCCAGCACTCGGGAGGCTGAGACAGGAGGATCACTGTGAGTTCGAAACCAGCCTGGGCTACAAAGCGAGCTCAAGGCCAGCCTGAATGGCATAGTGAGACCCTGTCTCAAAAAGGCAAGGGCTGGGGATTTAGTTCAGCAGCCTAAGTGCCTGCCTGGCAAGTGCGAGGTTGTGAGTTTGATCCCCAGTGCCGGAAAAAAAAAAAAAAAAAAAAAAAGAAAGTTGGTTTAAAAATACTGTTTTCATTTTTTCCAATGCCAACTTAACCATTATGATCATAATCACAGCCACAAGTGATATGCTAAAAGATCAGGGTTGGTATGCATGTCTGGCTGCTCTTAGATTGCCAACATGATAAACATCACTTTTATGATTTAAAGTCTACTTATGATAATAAAACTTTTTTTACTCTTCAATAACTTTTATAATTGAAAAGCATTTCCCACAAACCATGTACTTAAGAGTTTCTTTATTCATTATTTTTCAAATTGAAGTTGGAAGCTAATAAAGGTCAACAGATATGTTTTAAACAGTTTGTAAAACTGCAAGTTTGAGAAACGATGAATTGAGATGTTGAGAAAGTAGCTAAGAGGTACTATTACTCTAGTAGTCAAGACTTAATTTGGAAACTTAAAGCTGCCAGTGGATGTTCTCATTTTCCACTATGACTTGGTCAAAGGTGCTGATCCAGTACTGCTCAAATATGTTTAACCAGGTATAATTTGTAACATTCCCAAGATTTTAAGTTCCCCTGAGGGTGAAATACCAAGAATCACTAGTATTTCTACTATTATCTAGGCATTAATTTAATGGTATGCATAAGATTGATGCTACATAAATATTTACTAAATAATAAAACAAAATGCAAACATTATAGAGAATGAATTAGCTTTAAAACCAATCTATATTCCAGGTATTAGATGCAGAATTTATCTTTGCTTGAACTTTTAAAATTCTTTCTCAGTAATGAGAATTTTTTGTTGGTATCTTTTATAGTTACATAATATATTATTAATATTATTACTGTTATAACTTTCAAATAGGATAAGGAAGAATTTTTTTCTGATTAAAGTTTGTGCCTGTAAAGGAGAGATGCCACTACACTCTTAACTTTGTGTGCCTACAGTTAAGTTTACTGAGGCCTTTTGGGCCCCAATCATCCTGTCTCAGATGATTACACAGATGTATAAAGTACTCCACAAAAATTATATTAATAAACTCACATTTTAATTCACTATGCTAATGGTGTTCCAAGATACTAGGAAAAGAAGGCAACCACAAATATATATTTTATATATTATATCAATAGTATTATATTTAATATATTATATATGCTGTATATAATACATTTATTACATTTGTAGATTAAAAAATAAATTTTGAAAAAAGTCATTTTTGGAAAAATTGCTTACCTCTCACTAAGGCATATTGTGTGTCAGTTCCTGATACACAATAAACATTAAAGTTAATGGAATGTAAGAATGAAAAGTACTATTGATTTAGAAAAGTATGTCCCATATTAACTGAATTCAATTAATATACTTTTACTACTTTCTCTGTCGGCAGTTTCCCCTAAAGTTTTCTGATTAATTTTTTTTCAGTTCTTCTAGCATGAGACCATCTAATATATGTCACATTTAATTCTTAACTTTATTAGATAATATTTAAATTTGCTAATTCTGTCAGTTCAGAATTGATTTCTCTTTGCCTTAGTTTCCTAATATGTAAAAATAGAACCTAGGTTAATGTATATAAAATGCTTAGAACTTTACACATGGCAGGACTGTGTAGTCTTAGCCATTGCTATTTACTGTTGGATTAGTTTTAGGGACTAAAAAATTCAGTATCGTGAGTCTTTTTGCTAGTCCTCGGCATTTCCTGAGGTGTTACATGGAGGGTTGGCACTTGCCATTTATGTTGACAGAATTCTTGGTGATTCTTTGTCAGTGGTAGCCACTGGGCTCAGTTTGGTAGCTGTGGGAAAGGCTTTATACTTTCTTGCTCTTCTATCTTCAGTCATTTCAGCTCCATTTCCAGTGTCCTGCTAATAAATTCTACTGGGATAAAGTATTGATTTTCAGAATTTACCATTGACTAGAAGATGGTCCTTCAGTGTCTGCATTTCTTTCTTCTTGAGATCAATTCCTTTGTTTTTAATAAAAATTTCCACCTTATCTGAAGACATCTTTGTCTCTTAGGAAAGAAGGGAAAGATAAGAGAAACATTTGTAATGATGATATAAAGAGTGGGTCATTCTACTTCATGCCTAGGCATGAATATTACATAGAGAGTGAAGAGCAAAGAATGATTAACATATTCAAGTGAACATGATTTTGGTGTTTAAATTATGAATTTATAAACCTGGTTCTATGGAATTTCATTATGGATTTTAGGAGAATTTTTTTCTGGTGTTGGGGATTGATCCCAGGGCCTCAAACAAGCTAGGTACATGCTCTACCACTAGTTATATGCCCAGCTTGGTTTTTAGAAGAAATTTTAAGAGAAGAAAGTGGAGAGTTAGGGTTGTGGCAAAGATCAAAATCAACCTTACAAATGTGTCTGTACAACAGAATTTAAAACTTACGAAATTCATAGAGAAAAAGAAACAAAAACTATCCATGAATTTATCATAATCATAATTCTCTAGGAACTTTTCATTTTTAAACTGAACAGTGAAAAGATAAACATTGTACATATTAATGAGGTAATGTGATGTTTTGATACATGTAACATTGTGTAATGTTTAAATCGAGTTAAATGTATCTGTCTCCTCACTTATTTTTGTGTAGTGAAAACTTTCAGAATACTTTTTCTAGATTTTGAAATGTACAGTTACGTAGAGCACCCTAATATACAACAGCACAGCAGAGCTTTCTGCTCCTCTCTAACTGTAACTTAGCACATTTTCTTATCTCTCCCTTGTTCCTATTTTCTTTTTTTAAAAATTTAAGACAAAAAAAGACATAGAAAAGAAAAATAAAAAGCAAAGGAGACAAACAACAACAACAAACCCAAAACAATAACAGTATAGGTTTTCAAAACAAGATGATAGGAATTTAACAATGGTTGTAATATTGCATATTGTTACCTTCAAAAGGGTTGCTTAGATTGCCAGATATAGACATGGAAGACTGATCTAATCATATGAGTACTAACTCTTCTTTTCCAAGAACTAATACAAATAGTAGTACAGTCATCTTAGCTATCTTATGTGTATATATCAAATTTATGACTTTTTTCTTTTCCCTTCCTTCTTTTCTCCTTTCCCCTGTCCCAGTTACTTTTCCTCTTTGAGCAGTTTCTTACCCTTACACAATATTCATTGTAGGTTTTGGATCGTATTTGCTCTTTCCGTTTCTTACACTAGGGAAACAATACAGTGTTTACACACGTGAGTTTGATTTCTTTCACTTATGAGTATGGTCTCAAGTCATGTCTATTTACTTATAAAAGCCTCGATGCAATCTTTCTTCATAGCTGAGTAGTACTTCATTGTATGAAAATATCACGTCTTTTTTTATACATTCCTTGACTAATGGGCATTTGAGTTGTTTTCAAGATTTGGCTACTACAAACTGTGCTGCTATAAACATGGATGGGAATATATCACTGTGGTATGATGTTTTCTATTTTCATCAGTCTCTGGCAACCACCATTTTACTCTAAACTTCCAAGAAACCATTTTGTTTTGCATTCTACATATGAGTGAGATCATATGGGACTTGTCATTCTCTGCCTGGCTTAATGATCTCCGGTTCCATCCATGTTGTTATAAAGGACAGAAGTTCATTCTTTTTATGGGTGAACATATTCAGTTGTGTATATATACCACATTTAAAAAATCCACTTACTCACTGATGATTATTTAAGTCATTTCAATTTTTTAGCTATTGTGAAATTTTAATATCATATGGTTTAGAAACTATCACTGAAAATTCAATATCAATATGACTGGAATAGGCATGGTGACCCAAATGCTAAGAAACATTTTTTTTCCCTAGAGATTGTGATGTACAACTTTATTTTGGAACTACTGTTTTAGAGTCGATAGTATTTAAACCATTTTGGTGACTGTAGTGTACCTATAGCATAGACAGATAAACACTGAATAAATAAACATTTGGAATACCAAGATTAAGAATATGAAAATTGTAAAGTAGGAAGAGTTTTTAAAACAAACTTGTACCAACTTCCTACAGCGAATGTAGTCATTAATGTACTGCAAACTTGTACTAATAAAAAAACAAAAAAAATTTAAAAAATAATAGTATAGGTCAATGCTACAGTTTTACTTGCTGAGAAGAGAATCATCATACTTCTCATTTACCTTCAAGACTCTCCAATTCTTTCATCAATCTATTCTTATACACTCTTCCTTTGGCTGTAAGAAAAGGAAAAAAAAACCTCTCAGGCAATAATTAAAATATTTAAAAGTAGCATACATGTACATAATTTAAGAAGCATAGAATTTTAAATGCCTTATTCTAGAAATTAAGTTTTTTAATTTTCAAGAATATGGTGGGACAGGCCTGTAATCCCAGCTATTCAGAAGACTGAGACAGAAGGATTACTAGTGTGAGGCCAGCCTGGGCAACTGAGTGAGATTGCATCTCAAAATGAAAAGAGGTAGGGATATGGCTCAATGGTAGAGTGCTTATCTAACTAGCATACACAAGGCCCTGGGTTCAATTCCCAGTATTGCTGAAAGATAAGTTAAAGTTCAAGAGTGGAAGTGATTTTCTGTTTGGTGAGATCATTTTGGTAATGGACAGTATGGAACATCCTTATATATGGAGTATTAGTTACAAAAGTTCGTATGTTCAGCTTTCCTCAAAGGCTATTTTGTGATATTTTTCAATGCTCACCATCAGTTGGCAGATTATTCAGTAGTTCCATGAATTTATTCTCAGTGAGGCTTATCCCCATATTTTCCAGAAAATCTTTCAGGTTACTAAGGGCAATTTTCTCACCTTTAAAAAATAAAAAGTGGTAATAAATGACAGTTTGAAGAATGATGATTCAATATTATGAAAAATGTCTATGTGACATTGTTGCTGATTAACCATTAATGAAGCAAGCCTGAGAAAAATGTAAGCTATTGCTAAGACATAATTCTAGAGTTTTTTGGCTAAACCAGTGATGACCAAAGATAGGCTCAATTACTAGTAAACAGACTGAGTGAGGGAATTCAACAACAAGAACAACCTTCCCATTAAAATATAATATTGTAGCCAGGTGTGTTGACTCATGCCTGTAATCCCAGCATCCAGGAGGCTGAAACAGGAGGATTACTTTGAGTTCACGGCCAGCCTAGGCTACAATGTGAACTCAAGGCTAGGCTGAACTACATAGTGAAACCGTGTCTCAAAAAGACAAAAAAAAGCCAGGCATGGTGGCTCACGCCTGTAATCCCAGCACTCGGGAGGCTGAGACAGGAGGATCGTTGTGAGTTCGAGACCAGCCAGCACTCAAAGTGATCTCAAGGCCAGCCTGAACAGCATAGTGAGACCCTGTCTCAAGAAGACAAAGGCTGGGG
Organism: Cuniculus paca; assembly: GCA_004365215.1. Lineage (NCBI taxonomy): Eukaryota > Metazoa > Chordata > Mammalia > Rodentia > Cuniculidae > Cuniculus > Cuniculus paca. The sequence continues at coordinate 4,938 of RJWT010049810.1, read as the reverse complement.
ATCTAGCTCAGTGGCCTAAGCACCTGCCTGGCAAGCACAAGGTGGCGAGTTTGATCCCTGGTGCAACAACAACAACACACAAAGCATTTTGGTCAAACATGAGAATTTTGAGTTTGTAGCCTTCTTAATCATGTCATGGAGCAAATAAGGTTTTTCTTTAGGCTTCTTTTTTAACCTGACCTGCTGTCTTTTGCATCTCAGGGATTAGGTGGGCCTGCTTTCTCTCTTCTATTTGCAGCTATCACTCAGTTTACCTCTTGGGCTTCCTTCTATAAACAGCTAGAAAGTAGATGCAATTTCCCGACATTATCTCTTTCTTTGTGTGTCTCAGAAAAGCTAGTGTATAGAGATTTCTTTATTCTTAGGATTTAAATGTAAAGTGCTAGAGGGAAAACACACAGGGATCACCATACTGTCATAAGCATGGGTAACGTACCCAACTAACAGATTTATTTCATAACAGACTTGGTTTTAGTTCTTTGTTATGCAAGCGGAAATCACTATCTTTGCCTCTTCCAACCATCTCCCAATCTGCTTGTAGGATGGCTATATGAAATTAACCTTTCTCAAGGTTATTGATCTAACTATACCTTTTATTTATATCATTCTCATTCTTTAAAATTAAAGTCCTACAAAAATTTCTATCTTTGGGCTGCAAGTATAGCTCAGTGGCACAGTGCCTGCCTGGCAAGCTCAAGGTTCTCGATTCCCAGTATAAAAAAAAAATTTCTATCTTCTCTAATCTATTTTGTATTTTACTACCGTGAATTTTTCTTTCCATTGCTAGCTTGTTTTCAAATATTTTCATAGTGCCTTCTGGAACTTTAATTCAATAGGAGTTTTTCTATTTCTTTACACTCTTTACAGACTTTAACCTTGCTTCCTAACTGAAGCTTACCTCTTCATCTCTAAAAGTTCTTTAAGTTCTAATAGGCTGACTTCTAGGTAAAACCTGGCATTCTTTACAAGATTTCTTTTACTTCCTAACTCATATAACACCCACTATAACCTTTTTTTTCACTTTTATTCAAATTCACAATTTTCACTATGACTTCACCTCCTTCCCTAACTGTTCTGGACCACTTCTCTACTCTCTTGACTCTCTTTTGAGTCCCATCCTCTCTTATTTGCTTTCATTCTTTTGGCACACCAGCCTGAGAATCTCTTAATTTGATCTAAATGAAGAATATCATAATTATGTGAATATCTGCTATTAGTATAATGTCCAACCATGACTAGTCTTCTGGTACTTCCCAGAAGTGCCTTCACATTTACCTCATCAACTCTAGGTCCTCTTCTGCCAAAATCATATGAAATCACCAACACACTCCTTTTTCCTCTAAATGCCCTTTCTTGCAGTAAATAATTGTGTTTTCTACTTAACAGATAAAACCAAAGATTTCAAGTAAACTTCTTTGAATTTTACATGCACATCGACCTAGACTATCTTTGTACCCTTCCTGACTTGAGGTTTGCTTGTCTCTGAGAGGGAGGTGGCCTCAAATTCTTACTCATATATTCAATTGCTGTATGTTCAATTCCCTTTTTAGATGTCTCACAATCCTACCCAATATGACCCAAATGGAAACACTATGTTTACCTCTAAAATTTGTACTGAATTCTTTATTTTGGTGAATGTCACTATCACTCATCCAATTATACAAATCAGAAACTAGTCATGCTTCTCTCCTTTCTTATCATCCATACTCGATCAGTAGCCACATTCTACAGATTTTATATCTGCAGCATCTCTTATATACAGTACATTCTTTTCTTAAAACTCTCATAGCTAGTGATTTAGTTCTCTTATTGTCTCTTGCCTGTACAGTTGTAATTTGCATCTTAATTGCTGTCTTTGATTCTATTCTTACAAAAACACTTCCATGTATCCTCTACATTGATGATGGGGTAATCATTCTAATTTGTAAATCTAATTGCATAATCTCCTGCTTAAAATCTTACAGTGATCCTGTACTCATACAGAGTGACATTCATATTCCATTATTTGGTATTCAAGGTCCTCTATGATTTGCCCTTTGTATTAGTTTCTTGGTGTATTATTTCAAACTTAAAATAATGCAGATTTTTTTTTTCTCTCATAGTTTTAGACATCAGAGGTCCAAAATCAGTTTCATTTGCAAAGTAGTGGCAGGACTGGCTCTTCCAGAGATTCCAGGTGGAGAATCAGTTTCCTTGCCTTTTCCACTTCCAAATATGACTGACCTTCCTGAGCTTCTGTATTTTCTTCCATCTTCAAAGCCAGCAATGTAGGACCTCCCATTGTCTTGCTGTTTTCTACTTTTTTTGTCATCAAATATTTCCACGCTTCTCTCATTTAAAGATACTCGTGATTATATTTAGGATCAACCTGAATAATCAAACATAACCTCCCATCTCAAAATTCTTACTCAAAATCCTTAATCACATTTCCAAGGTCACTCTTGTCTACATAAAATTCCTATAAGGTTGGTTTTTGTAGATGCCATACTTGGGATATAATATATGCTCAAAAATGAGTTAGTAAAATCTGACCCACCTGTAAAAAGATGTCCTTCATCCATTACCACATTCATACTAACCATTCCTTCATCTGTAGGACAAGACAAAATTTTAAGCATGGAGATGATAATGGAAAAAAAATAAAAATCACAGATTGAAGTAAAACAAAAATTTATCAATTTTTTTCTGATTTGCTCTATAGTTCTATGCTATTTTCACAAGATTCCCTCCATTTACATATTTCTTCTTCTCTTGGTTTACTAATAACCTCAGAAGTACTCTGACATATCATTAAATCTTTGTTAAATTTGCAGACTGTTAACTTCCTTTTTAAAGATAAGATGAATCATTATTCATTTCCAAACACCTTCCTGTATATTTCTAACTCAGTACCTTATATATATCTCAAACTTAACATATGTAAAATGGAAATTATTCTCTTGACAATGTAACTTAACTTCTTTTTGAATGCTTAAATTGGCTATTGATATAACTGATGTCTTACTCATCAAGATAGTCCTTCCCCCAAATTTTCTACTTTTTTATAACTTACAGTCAGCTACCAAGATCTACAAATTTTAAATTAAATGTTAAATTTAATTGAAGCTTATTTATCAGTTTTAATAAGTGAATTTTAATTCTAAAATCTCTCCCAAATCAGTGTCCTATCCATCATTAAGTTCACATCTGTGTCCAGGAGCTATTATCATTTCTTGTTAGAGCTTGGCAATGCCTTCAAAAATTTGAGTCTTTGTTTCTGACAATGCCTACTACATTGCTATTAGCATTAACTTTCTGAAAGAAAAATATTTTAAAGGTATCACTTCCTACAATATGAAGTATAAAATTAAAGGGAGATATAAACAACGTAGGTGTAATAGTTGGAAACTTTAATAGCCCACTCTCGAAATGGATAGACCAACAAAACAGAAAATCATTAGGGTAAAAAGAACAATATCAACTGGGTATTCCTAGTATAGACCAAATGCTTTTCTATACAAATGGTCTCATTCACTTAAAAAAAGGATTGAACTAATATAAAGTATATTCTCTGAGCAGAAAACGATTAACTAAAAATGGAGGAATTTTGGGAAATTCATGAATATTTGCATTAAACAACAAATTTCTAAATAATTTGTGAACCATGAAGAAATCACATGGGAAAGTAGAAAGTTTCTTAAATTGAATGAAATGAAAGGACAATATGTCACAATTATTGGGATGCAGCTAAAATCATCCTTAGAGGAAAATTTATAGTGGTAAATACCTGTGTTAGAAAAGAAGAAAGATCTTAAATTAGTAATCTAAACTTTAACCTTAAGACTCTAGAAAGAGAAGAGAAAACTAAAGGAATACAACAGATGAGTTTATGCTAACATTTAGACAACTGAGTTAAAATGGACATATTTCTAGAAAGGTACAATTTACTGAGACTCCAAAGGATGAAGGCTGAATTTCACACCCTGCTTTAACCATTTACCAAATGTATCTGTGTGTATTGTAACAGATTATCACTGAGGTCTGGAGAAGTATTAAAATTATATCTAATGTATTTATGATAAGTTTTTGCAGATTGTAGCACAAAATTATAGGTTTTTTATGAATAAAATAAGCACAAATTAGTAAAAAATCAGAACTTATTAGATTTCACTACAAACAAACATCAAAGGTGAATACAACATTCTAAATAAAAAAGTATGCAAAAAATAGTCGATATAAAATAAATAAACAGACATATGAATGTATCTCCTGTAAACAAGGATTAACTGGTTGAAGTGACCCCTGCCGGAGCATCACTCAGGATAGTCAGTACCTAGACAAACATGCTGCCCGAGTGATGCTTGGGGTAAACTGTTCAGTGGTTAAGGTCTTTCTAGTCTTGGCCACTTGCCTTTTCCCCCCACTGCTTTATAACAAGAAGCATACTCTTATATTCTAGCCACAAAAATACTTGGCTATTTTTCTAGCATTCTGTGATTTGTCATGCATTTATGTTTTTGTGTGCATTGTTTTCTTTATGTGGCATGCCTTTTTTACTGGCAAATTTCTGCACATCTCTGACAGGCTTTTCTCTGAAATTCTTGCTGTCAGACTCAGCTCTATAATACCACTGAACATATTTGTAATATTATGGCACAACTATATAGTATTATGATGGCCTGTTAGCATTTAATGCTCTTTATTAGACTTCAGGCCACTTGAACTCAAGGAACATGCACTAAATAAAGTCCATTGCATGAATTGATGAATTCTTGAGGATTGGGACCCTTACCTCTTACTTTTTAATGCTCTAGATAACTCCAAATATTCTCTCAGAAATTCACATATACGAATTCAAAGTTTCACAAAAGGAGCAACTCACCATCCACGGGCAGGTTGTTGGTCAGGTCTTTGAATTCCTCTTCTCCAAGTTGAAAGCCCATATAGTCCATGAAGGGT